>JAXGGA010004535.1:0-87218 GCA_038373865.1 Uloborus plumipes
ATTACCGGTTGTACACAAACTTTTTCTGCCCGTAGGCCGCACCTTACATTAAAATCATTCTCACGGGCATCTATAATACTGTAAAATATAATGTTCTTTAAAAAAAAGAAAAACATGGAAAAATCTTGAATATTAAAGACAAGTGCAAACCAATATTTGTTATCATTACTTGATGCTTATTTTATTAAATGTATTTTTCAGAAACCAATTTCTAAATTAAATACAGCAGCTCGACCAGGTCATCCAGATAGTGCAGTTTCATCCTTATTAGGAACTAGCGGTACCCGCACGGCTTTGCCCGTGGTATAAAATTAAAAGTTCATTTGTAAAATAATTGATATAGCAGAAAAAATGCTTTATTTTAGTTGTAATTCAACTATAGTTCCTTCAAAGTATGATACAAAAATCTGGTATGGACCCCACGCTACTTATTTTTATGTGTAAATTTCTTAGTAGATGCCTTAAGTGCTAAAATAGTGCTTGGAATGAGCAAGATAACAGTTCAAACATTTATATCCCTAGTTTGCCACGAAACAATGCAAAAAAAAATGTTTTACAATGATTAATCCCCTAAATATCGCCGATTTTAACATCATTCAGTGGATTTTTCGCAAAATATCGCCAATAGCGCCAAATTGAGTCCAAATAAAAAAAGAAAACAATTTTTTTCGCCAACTTGGCGATATGTCGCCAAATTGGCGGCAAATACTTGGCGACCAAAAGCTTGGCGATATATCGCCAAGTGGTCGTGCCAATTCATATCACTTTTGTCTGCATTGAAATGAACACTGATTTACTCCATAAAAGGGGTAAAACACCCCCTTGGAACATTCGAATGCAACCCCAAGGGGAGATGCACAAAAATAAGCCAAAAGAGAAAATAAGAACAATTTTGTTGCTCACAGAAACCAACAGAAATCTTACCAAAGTTTAAAAGAAGAAGAAAGTTTCCTTTCCTAGTTTTAAAAACAAAACAATACATTTTCCGAAATGAAACACTTTAAAAAGAACGATGCAATAACGCAATTGATACGATATTTGGTTAATCTGTGCTTTAGATACCCTTTTCTCGCTAAATGGGCGATAGGCGTGCCAAGCGTGGTAACCCTGACTATTTTGCGTAGTTTCTCTCGGAGCTTTCAATTCCGCGAGACACGCAAAAACGCGCCAGTTGGTGACTTTTCGAAAACGCGCCAAGTAAGGTCCCAAAGCATTTTCACCGGGAAAAAGACAGGGTTGCCAGAGAATTGAAACAAAAAAATACTACGCCTCCTCTAAAAAAATATTACAAAATACTACTGTTTCCAAACGTTGCCAAAATCAATGTTGCTGAAATGCGAAATCTATGAAAATGAAAAAAAAAATCCGCCAAATCTTTTAATTAAGTCATTAGTATATTGGAAACAGGGTTGCCAGAAAAATACTACGCTCCTTATTTGGGCCGAAAAAATACTACCGTAGTATCAAAAATACTACGTCTGGCAACGCTGGAAAAATAACGAAACAAAAATAAGTATGAACACGTAACCATGGTAACAACATGAAAAGTTGATTTCCGTTGATAAAATAATTCATTTCATCTATCTTTTCAAAAAAATTTTATTCTCGAGCAAAACCATTTTGGAATCGTTTGGCTTGCTTTACTGAAGGTAAGCCTTGAATTCCGTTATTTAAAAACAATTGTTACAGCTCTCCTGATGATCGTAGAAACTTCGAAAAAACTTCATTTTATGCAGAAAATTTCAAGCTTTCGAATGACATAAGACTTGAAAATGTGTGTGAAATATTTCTTCCCTATTTTATCGAATTTCCGCTAAGAATTCGAATAGAAAAAGAACGAAATGGAATTTTCGAAAAGTCGTGTATTTTATGTAGCTATGGCTTTTCCATGGCTTAGGGGCGGTAATTTACTACTTAATACAATTTTTGAGTATTTGGTTCCAAATTTGTGACATTATCACTTCTCATGCTTTTCGATTTCTAACATTAAACAAAACAGACCATACATATAAGCTTTGCTTGCCAGATGTGTCCCGCAGGTTGTAGGTGGAGCACACCTGATTTACCTTCATTAGAAGCTGTTACCTTATATGGGCTCATTTTTCAAGTGGGTTTCGTGTGATATTTGGTAGTTTCATGTGATGTTTTCAGCAGATATTCGTGTATAATTATAACAAAAATTTCTCATCATATTTTGAAAGTTTTAACATTTTTTTATCATTTCTTTAACACCAAGTAAAGTTTCGTTTGTATATTTATTAGTGAATTATTATTATCATTATTTTGTAAAAAGGGGAAAAAACCTTCAACCATTCCTAAAAAGTTTTCATAAATGTTTAAGGGGGGAATTCAGGTGAATCGCTGCATCTGCAAAAGTGCATTTGCGCAAAAGCGCGAATTGGCACTTTTGCGCAAACAACGTTTCACAAGAATCTGAAAACCCGAAAATTTGCATGTGCAACGTTTTGCAGATGCAGCGTTTCATCTGAATTCCGCCCTAACAGTTTCTGAGTAAAAATCTAACCTATTTGAAAAAAAAAGTTCGTCTTATAAGGTCAGCAAATGCAATGTTTTTTGTTTTTCTTTTATTTTTTTTTTTGCATAGGAAAAAAATGAAAAAGAAAACTGAAATTTGCGAGACTATGAAGATAACTCCCCTTCCTAGATTTACATGGATTATACCTAATGCATCTCAACTTCTTGAAATATAGGAAATGAATAAAACCATTTTCTCTCTTTCAATTTTTATAATCGTTTGCTACATAACTAAGCAAAATTTTGTTTGTCTCTGCTAAAGAAATAAAGAGTTAAATAAATGAAAAAGAAACTTGTCCTTTATGAAACCTAAACCAGTATTAGGAAAAAGAAAAAATAATTTTTTGTTATAACTTTCTCCTTCTTCTAATACTACAATTAAAATTACTCTGTAAGCTCGATTTATTTTCATTAAGCCGAAGAAAGAAAGAGAGCTTTCATTAAATACTGGGAACTTTTTTCTTTTCATATTGAAGCTTTTATTTTCCCTTATTGGTAACTTGGTTTCAAGGAAGTTAATTTTATTTGATGAAATTATGTTGCTCGCGAAAAAAACTGCCAATGTAAAAGTTACTAGCAAAAAGAATATTAATATATTTTTAATGTTGGTACCTTTTCTACACTCTTAAAACTGTGCCTCTGAAATAAGCGGCACATTTTGAATTTTTGTGCCTCTGAAAATTAAGCGGCACATTTAAAATGAAAGGCACCGTTTGTGCCTCTGAAATTAAAAGGCACATACCGTGCCTTTGATTTTAGATTTCAGTGCCTTATATTTGAGGACGTTTGTGCCTCTGATTTTAGATTTCAGTGCCTTATATTTGAAAACGTCTGTGCCTCTGATTTTTGATTTCAGTGCCTCACATTTAAAAGGATTTGTGCCTCTTATAGGTTTATAATA
Organism: Uloborus plumipes; assembly: GCA_038373865.1. Classification (NCBI taxonomy): domain Eukaryota; kingdom Metazoa; phylum Arthropoda; class Arachnida; order Araneae; family Uloboridae; genus Uloborus; species Uloborus plumipes. The sequence continues at coordinate 3,437 of JAXGGA010004535.1, forward strand.
ATAATAATGGTTTATTAAGGAGAATTTCAATGTTAGTTTATAGTAACTTCTTAATTTTTTACCCCAGTGCTTGCATGTTTTAAACTTTTTTTTAGGTTTTAATTCGTCATGACACATTAATTAGATATATCAAAACAAAATGTTTCCCAAAAAATATAAAAATCTTGTGCATAATACTTTATTTCAAACATTTTCTGATTTCATTGTTGTATAAGCTCTTATTTTCACTAATCTTGTCAACAGAACTGAAAATTGGACAAGATAAGAAAAAAAAAATGCTATTAAGCTTCAGTTTTTGCCATTGTACGACATAGCAAAAATAAGTACTTCATAACAAATTGTCAGTTTGATCCTGAAACAAAGGTAGTCTTACATGATTGAATTTATTCAATTTTAATTAAAAGGTAACTTTTTGAAAGACAGTATTGATAGGAACAAAACAAGGTATTTAAACAATTTTTAGTTTTAGTTGCTTTAGTATAACATTTATTAAATGTAATAAATGGAAATGCTATAAAATATAGAGTGATTTTAACCTTTTATGCAAAATAGTATCTTTTTAGGGAGAACAAACACTTGATGTTTTATAATGCTGTAGTTTCAAATTTAGTTATTACGTACAGGATAATAACCGATCATTCCATGCAATCTCGATAAAAATTGCAAGATTCCTTAAATCACATCTAAACACATTTAAACTTCTGTTACAATTCAAAAACATCATAACAGTTTTTTATATCTACGAACATGTCATACGGATCCAAAAAATGATTTAAATTGATCACTGAGTACTCGGCCTGCTAAAGAAAAAATGTTTGACGAAAAAATTTCATTAAAAGTTGTATTTTTGTGTAATAAAATCTCATTAAAAGATAACAAGTTCAGTAAATTTAAAGTCAACTGAATCTCGTGATAAAGTATTGTACCATAATAAAGGTCACATGAAAATTGACTAAGTTAAAATTTATTAAATTTAGTAAATAAATGCTGCGATACAGAAAATTAGTGAATTTAAACTTTAATGCACAGAGGCAAGGTTTCTTTTATAAATATTTAGTTTTGAATCTGCAATTTCTACGAGAATATTTTAACAAGCTCAACAAATTTATATTCAACTGAATCTTGTGAGAATTTATCAAATGCGTATTTGACGTGAGGCCGCCCTGGGCTTTTGAAACTGGCCGCCTTTCAAAGTTGTTTAAAAAAAAAAAAACCTTTTTTATTTACTTGACATAAAATGTATTTTCAAAGTAAACCGTGCAAATCCCGGCCACACAGCTAGTTAAACATGAAATTGGTTGGTTGTTAACAATCAGCGAATTGGTAAAAATTCCTCTTTTGGGAATTTCAACTTTTACTACTACAAATCTGCTCTTACATTATTATAAATCAACAACGAGGGAAACGAGAATATTTTGTTGGATCAATGTTAAGTCTATGGAACAGAATTCGTTTTAACGAGCAAGACCCGGTTTTAACGAACAATTTTTTTTTGTCTTGCAGTCTTTTTTTCTCATCTTTCTAGTCTTATTCCTGTATTATCTTCTTTTCTTTTTTTTTCCCCTGCGGTTCAATACTTTTGTATGAAAAATTCCACCAGCATTCCAGCATTATTAAATAAAGAACAGTATTAAATTCAATTAACTGATGTAATTCTCGCTGCCGATCAGCCCTGCTGTCTAAAAAAAAGGGTCTTTACTTTGCATAGAAAAAGTGCCCCCCCCCCCCCCCAAAGTGCCGCCCACTAAGCCCATACGTAAATACGGCACTGGAATTTATACTTTATCATGATGAAGTACTACGAAATATTATCAAATTGAGTTAAAATTAATTTTTATCTTTAAAAAAAATGCTAAATCATAACTTATTATTTAAAAAAAAATCCTACTATATTTTAAAAAGTAGTACAATAAATTTAAAGTCAACCGAATCTTGTGAGACAATATTTATCATAATAAAGCCCATGCAACTAAAAAATAATTACTTCTTTTGTCAATGGAGCTTTTTGCCGGAGCAACAAACAGTATCAAATATCTAACATATTAAACCATTATGGCAAATGAGACTAAAATTTTAATTAAAATAATGCTGATAAATCATAATAGAAATAAATTGGACGAGCTATTTTACATACCTGCCGTAGCACAAAATGTCGACATACAGCACAAAAAAGATCAGCAAAGGAGTATGTAAATTTTAAAAAACACTAACACACTCTTTTGCTGCCCATTTTGTTATCGATGTTTCCATAGGAAGACGTTTGAAACAGCAGTTTATGCCTCGGCAATTAATAATGCATAATGGATGGACAGATAAATAAAATCTTCTTCTGATAGTAAGTGTTCAGAGCAAACCATAAAACGCTTATTCTGCACAAAATGCACCCGACTGACTTTTCATTTGCCGTTGCTTCAAACGATGAATCTTGCAAAGGAAAGGCATGGAACGATCAAATTTCTACACTACAACTTGATTTTCGTTCCCTATTCTTACATCCGCATCAAACAACAATGCAATACATAAAATTATTTCTCTCAAACTAATAATATTGCTTGAAAACGACGAAAGAATACATTTAATCCTGAATTTTTGCGATAACGAACTTTCCGCCATCTCCAGCATTGAAAATAAACATACGGGCCACGTGATCAGCTATAACCTCAAACCCAAACCCAAAGCGTGAATAGACGATGTGCCGCTTAAAACTTGCGAAGTGGGAATTTAAAAGGCACGGCCGATTCAGTGTGCCTTAAAAAAGTTTTGCTTCCTGTCCGTGCCGTTCATCTCGTTGTGCTTTGTATGTATCAACGGCACCTAACGCTTTGTGCCTCTGATATGTAAATAATATAAGGCACAATTCTCTTGTGCCTTACATATAAGCGGCACACTTTTAAGAGTGTAGTGGCAAAATTATTTCGTCATCATTAATGTCCCTTTTAAAGCATAAAAAAGCATAACTTTTTTTCAAAAATCAAATTTTATCATTGATTAATATTTACAACAAAAAAAAATAATAATAAATAAATAAAAAGTAATAAGTCGCATGGCTAGCTCATGAGAGTAATTAGGGTCCCTGAGATCCATTCCTTTCATTTGAACGAAACAATACATACAATTTTGTGCATCGTGTACAAATCTATATTCTCTGTGAGAAACTGGGTATGAAAAATTTTATATTATGACTTTTTGTTGGGGAATGATCTCATGTTTCCTTTTATTAAAAAAATCTTGGGAAAAGAGGAAACATCCCATTTATTTTCCTATGAGGTGGATGCAAGTAGATAATCGCACGGTACAAGCAGTTAAGAAGCTTAACCCTCATGGGTCCCTCCCATTTCAGTTACATTCAAGACCCTTGGGGTCATAAACGACCCCAATGCTTCCTTTAATTAATTTATTATGATTATTGAATGTTACATGCATTATTTAAGTTCACACACTTTTTAATGCTAAAAAAATAAAAAGACACAATCAAAGTAAAATTTAGTTTATGCATTAAAAATTTAAATTTTAGAGCAAAACTTACAACAACTGTAGATTTATTTACAACTATTACAGACCTGAAAAAACATAATTTTTTGCAAGTGAATTTCAAACACTTATGACATTTTTCGATGCATTTTCTGTCCAGTTCTCTTGGACAAAAGTTGCAACGTCCTCTTTTTTTGGCATTCTGGGGAAGTGACCCCAAGGCTCTTGTGTGCAAAAAATGCAATTCGGGAAAAATAAAACACAATAATAGCATTATTTTGAATAGAAAACTAGAAGAATAAAAGCCACAAAATGCCATTAAAAACAAATGGTTGATTAACAAGATATATTAAGCAGAAATTGCATTGGGGTCACATATGACCCCAAGGAACCCACGAGGGTTAAAATGCTCTACAACAACGGCTCTCATTATATGGGACCGTAGGTTGCATGCTACTCGCTGAATCCTCCAAATGCAAATTTAATTCATTAGGAAAAATGCGCCGAATTCATGTACAATATAAATGAAAAGTGTATATACACTATTTAAACAATACCACCCCTTGCCGATTTGCATGTACATACATTAAGTTATCAAAGCCAGAGGTAGGGTAATTGCCCCCCTCCTCTCACCCCTCTAAATGAGTAGATGTATTTTAAAGTCAAATGTGCGAAAAAAATGAAGTTGTGCTAATTTAATCCTTATGGGGGGGGGGGGGAATTCAAATTTACCTTAAATGAATGAAGCAAAAAATATTCCAAACGTGGACTATCTCGACGAAATGGAAATGCATTTTTCAAAACAGAAACGCGTATAAAATAAAATGTGCTTAGTTTACCAACAAGAACTGCTTTCCAACTAGTAATAAAAGAAAATAGAAGATATTTTCAGAACTCTGCATAAGGAACGCAGCTGTTGAATGTTACCAAATTCCTTTAATTTCCCTTTTTATTTCAATGCAACAATTGAATGGGTACATATTTTGCTTTAGAGAACATTGCTCGTGAAGTTTATGGTTTAATGAGATTTTTTTTTTGGTTGTTTGTATTGCAATGAAAAATTTTTGGGGCCATCGTGGAAACCCCACTATTTAAAGGCAAATAGTCTCTTTGGAGTGGATAGAAAGGGGGGAATGCTATTTTTTCTTCATGACTCTTAGCTAATGAATTTTGCCAAGGTGACATCATAAATTGATTTATTTTTTATGTATTCTTATTGAAAGAAAACTGGTGGAAAAAAAGCAGGGTCTGTCGTTAAGACACAATGTAGAATAGAAACTTCTGAATAACAGGGCAATATTTAAATTATTCATCAGTTACTTCTGAATAGAATAGATTGTGGTATAATCATTCATTTAGTCACATAAAATTATATGCATATGTGTCACTGTGAATCATCTTCTTCGTTCTTAAGCAAAGTAAATATCGGTTAATGATAACTAAAAATGAACAATAAGAACTCTCTGTTCTAAAATATTTGCTACAAAATAGTATATTTTAATAAAGAAAATATACTATGAACAACGAGAACACTGAAAAATACTCAAGATGCGTTTATTATTCACACGTGTTTCAACGGGCAATCTGTTGGCAATCAACAATTGTACTTAGAAGTTGGCCACACCGCCTCAACCAGTACACACAACCACGGACTACGAGAAAGAAAAAAAATAGAGAAAAATCTAAGTGCAAATTTTCGTCACAATATTTTCCGTTATTAATTATTGGCATTAGCTAAAGACATAGATATCATATAGCAATGGTATTAATGAATTTCGTGTTTTCCCAGAGAAGAATTCAGTCATTATTCTCATTATGATTACTGCTATTATTGCCACCCACTTTTTGAACAGTGTGTTTTATATTTAATCATTAATTAGGGAAATGAAATGAAATGTACCACTTTTAGCAAATAACCATTTTTCCTAAATACGATCAGTCAAATTTATGGTGCATGAGTTAGATAACTCCTCATCCATTAAAAAAAGAATCATCAAAATCTGTCCACTAAGTGAGACGATAATAAGCTAAAAAAGAAGCAACAAAGTTTCTAAACTCTAAAATATACTTGCATTCAGCTCTTCAATTGAATAATTGACTTTATTGACTTCATCATTATTATCATTTATTTTTGTTTTTGTCAACAATGAAAAAACAGCCATGTGACTTCCGTCGCACAAACAAATTGCGGATCAGAATTTCAAAGTCTCGCATAAAAGGTTTCAATTCCAAAATTTTCCTAAAATAAAAGACATCAATGTCACAAAGGCTAAAGACTTAAAAAAGTAGCAGTATTTTTTTTTCCAGTTGCTTAGAGGTGCATCAGTTAAGGATAGAGGAACAAGTCGCAGTTGATAGAGTAACAGCCGATTGGGAGACAATATGCATTGAACCTTAGACCTTACCATTACTGCGGTCTCTTGTTGGTGTGCTAATTCCACATTAACTACATGTTTTTTGGCACTTTTTGCTTCTGTAATATGATATCGGCTTCTTGCCTGGTTACTTTCTATTCCAGAATGATGAGTTCTAACAAGCCCGGAATTGCAGTCTCTGGGTGAAAGGATCGAGCTGGCGGTGTATTGCATAATTTCTGTCTTAACCCTGACTTAGGAGCGGTTAAATTACTGCTTGAAGCAAGAGTATGCTCGCACTTAAAAAAGCAAAAAGAGTTTTCACTAGTTGAAATGAAGATTTAAAAGATATTGCTGCCCAAAAGGGGTATTTGGTATTAATCAGAACTCAAAAGTTTGGAAAATCAAGTATGGACCTATTCCTATTTTCCAACGCTGATCATATCCTCCACGTAATGTAAAACGTCCATCTACTAATGAATCAACACCTAACGATTTTTGTACATGCAGATAGACTCATCATCTAATATGATTGGAGAAAGAAAGATAACTTTGAAAACCGTTTTGTGGTTGATATGAAATATATTGATTTGATTTTTAAATTATAACTTTCAAAGCACAAATAATAATAATTATAATAATAATAATAACGATTAAAACAAAAATATGTTCAGAATGTACTGCAAGTTTTAAAATGTTATTAAATATATCGTATTGTAAAATTCTAAAGAAATTTTCATAAGCACTGTTGTGCTATAAAAAATGTTATACATTTTTACCACCTATAGCACATTGTTAAAAAAAAAATATTTTTTTTAGGCTGGTCTACATAAATAATAAATTACATCATTTACTATTTGAGTACGTGAAAAATATAAATAAACGAGGTATAAGAAGTAGGCTCAGCTTTACTAAAACTAGCATTTTATATGCATGGAATTTGAATACATATGGAAAGTAATTTTATGGATGTTGGGTTTTACATTAGATAACAATGGGAAAAATCAAAGGATTTTCCTATATGCATGAAAGAGTTTGCATCAAATATGAAGGCAAAGAGAAAACTAAGTTTACAATGTTGCGTCTGTATTTGAAACTTGAAGTTGAGATAGAATCAGGAAAAATAGAGCATGATTTTTGTAGTAGATTTTTTTTTATAGAAATATAAATAATTCGGGATAATTCATAGCCTGAAAAATTGGATTCTGCATAAATTGAAACAAGTAAAAGCTTAATGCATTGAAACTAATTAAACAAGAAGTTCCGTATAAAACGAAACGAGCCTACTTTCCTGGAACCATACACATACATCGATTTTTTAGCAAAATACTTATATTTTCTCAATTAGTTGAGATTGCGAATTATGTCAAAAACGTAGCTTTTTAATATTTAAAACTGGTTTTAAACAAAATTTGTATCGATTGTAGCAATTAATTAGGTTCTCAAATTGTTAGATTTTATTTAAGTAACTTTCAACCGTTTATGAATTCTCTATACGATATTAAATAAAGCTATTTTGTCTAACTTTTAGGCACATAGTTTTAAGCGAGGTAAATTGAAGAATGTAATAGAAAAAAAAAAACACATTTCATTTAAGGTATGACTTCAAGCCTGAGAATGTAAAAAAATGAGCAAATATACAGATAATGTAATAGGTTTTCAATGGAAAAATCCTTTAGTCGGTTTAAAAAAAAAAGATAATAAAGTAAACTTATAAATCCTTCATAATGAAAAAAAAAAACTTTCATTCAAAGCATAACCGATAGTAGTTCTCTCTTTTTTTTTTGGGGGGGGGGGGGGGGGGTTGAGCATATTTATCTCGATTATCCCCTTCTAATTTCTTATTTATTTTTTTACGTTACCACAACTTAACTTAATACATCTTTTAAGCAATTTTTTTAAAACTTTTTACTTATGTTAAAACAAACCGTTAATCTTTAGATTTTTTTAAAAATTAAATATTTTTATAAAATGCTTAAATAAACTACTTTTACTAGAAATAAAATCGTACGCAGGTCTTTGTTTGAGGTGAATAACATTTGGACTGACGTTAGTCTGGCTCTAAGGTACATAATTGTGTGTTATATACTTTAGTAGTGGCAGATGCCCACATGATCGTCCATGTCTATCTCAAATGTTTGTGAAAATCAGATGGCCTCAACAGCCTGCTTTTCCAAAGTGACTGTAACAAAAAGATTTTTTAGATTGCACTTCACGAGTGCAGATAGAATCCATATGTAAAAGTAGTCGACTCACCTGTAAGTTACTATTTTTTTAAAAATATTATTATTATTTTTTTTTCGTAAGTAATTAAGCGATTGCATCTCCATCTTTGTTAAAATTTAACAATTTTTAAATTTAATTTTTCAGATTCTTGTTGTAATTTTATGTATGGTAAGTGCTAAAAAGCTTCAGCAGCTTTTGATTGAATTGACGAATTGAGCCGTTCATTTCAAAAAGCAGTCGAACGACAACCTCAAAAAGTTAAAAAAAAGCATTTTACTCTTATTCTGAACTTTTTTTTTATAAGAGTTGCAATATTTTAAACTGAAATGTACACATATGTAGACATACTTCTTTCAGTAAAAAGTGTTGTAATCCCTATCAAATAATTTAATGTGATAATATAAATGTTTTCTTAAAATTAGAGATTTTGTCGTTAGACTAATTTTTGAAATAAACGATTCAATTGATCATTTTGCGGTCGTGTCGAGAATGTCGCCTTTACATGCAAACTTATTATCGGTTGCAATTTTATTTTGATTTAATGATGAAGGTTATCTATAGTTATTTCTTTTAGTAAGAATAAAACGTTTTAAATATAAAGTACCTGGCAACCAAACCCCGCTCGGTGAAAAAAAAAAAAGAGGTTTGCAAAATCGTTTTTTTTTTTTTTTTTTTTTTGTAAAGTTCCATTTACTTATTTAGATAAACTTGAAAAGCATTTTTAAGCCCTTGGTTGCAATTACGCATTTAAAACAGCCGTAATTTGTTTTAAAAAGCACAACCTTATTTGGACAAGACATCATCATCACAACCTTATTTAAACGATGCTCACCGTAAAATCCCACCAGTGGGCAGTGGTAACCCGATCGGTAAGGCTTCGAACGCGTAACCGGAGGGTCCCGGATTTGATCCCAGCCGATCAAAGATCCACCGTCTTCATTAATGGTGGCTGGGGACGTTAAAAAATGTTCGTGGTCACAAAGTCCTCCAAGTGGAACGATACCTCTGGGGGTGTTGGGCCAAGGGTTTGCTCGGCCCTTAGTCTGTTTCAAAAAAACAAAACTCTCTTCCGGGCATCAGCCCGGTCAAACTTAGCGTTGTGGTAAGTACGAAGAGACCTTGGAGTGTGAAGTGAAGTCAAAACCAACTGAAACCAAATGCTTACTGGAGAACAGTAGAGCAGCTATATCGACAGGCTGACGCATCAAGCTTAAGTTTCACCACTTTGAATCCAATTCATTTACTTTTACTTTCATTTTTCATTGTTGCAGAGCTAGGGTTACCAGAGCAAAGTTTCGGGATTTTGCCAAGCTTTGTTAAATTTACGTGAATAGTTATCACTGAGCGATAACTCGTCAGAAAAGACAACCCTCAAACACGATTTGGATCCAAAGTGGTCAAACTGAATCTTGATGCATCCGCTCGTCCATAAAGGGGCCTTAGAGAACAGGGACTCTGCATCCATTCTCATTAACCTCTCCCGTGACTTCAGCACCAAATGAAATGAAATGAAAACCACACCACAACTTTTTAACGATCTCTTTAACATTTCAAAAACAGTAACAATTCTGACGTTGCCAAAACTCGTTTGCCAAATACCGTAAAAAATTAAAGTTACGCTGACGTGATTAAATATGAAACCCATTGTTATAATACAACGAGGTTGCTGTGAAGCAGTAACAATAATAGTAACCATGATGAAAATGGCGAAAGAAAGCTTCTCAAAAATTTAATGATGGCACAAAAAACGGGGTTTTTTGCGAAAACTCGCTTTTTTACAGAAAAAACACCGATGTAGATGAACTAAAAAACCAAAACTTTATCTAAATACAAAATTTTATCAAAATCGTTAGAGCCGTTTTCGAGATCCGATATAAATAAATAAATATGTATATATATATATAAATATATATAAATATGTATATATAAATAAATAAATAAATAAATAAATAAATATATATATATATATATATATATATATATAAATATATATATATATATATATATATATATATATATATATATAAATATATATATATATATATATATATATATATATATATATATATATATATATATATATATATATATATATATATATATATATATATATATATATATATATATATATATATATATATATATATATATACAAGAATTTCTCGTTTAAAGATATTAGATGTTGCATTACGAACTTTAAAAAAGAAAAGAAAAAAAAAATTAAAAGATTCTCCCAGTAGCAAGAAACCATCAAAGGAAGAATAACCTATATTTTCTAGCATCTCAGTAATGTGTGGATACATGGAATAATTTTCTTCATACAAAATATGCGACATTTAAAATTAACAACAATATTTATTACAGTTAAGTTTAGAAGTTGCTATTTAAACTACAACAAAAAATTCTCTTTGTTAATTAAAGTATTTAATTCCAAAGGTTGTAAACAGTTCTTAAGAATTGCAAAGGTTCTTAAGAATTGCAAAGTCTACATTATGACGAACGAATCATGAATTAATTTGTTGAGACTAGACGGAAAAGAGAAAATTTCTTCCGCTAATTATTTCAAAAACTAATTATTTTCTACTTAGCCTTCAGTTAAAAGAATATTTGTTAACTAGTCGGAAAACAAAGTAGAGACTTTCAGCTGGGTCCCTGCACTTTCCTTTTTGATATTTTAGGTGATTATTTGTTTGCATTTAATTAACAACAGAAATGTTTATACTTTACTTCAGTATTAATTATCTGAGTTTCAAGTATACAATCCTTTTAGCGTCTGTATAAGTTTTTCTGAAAAATTAGTTCTCAAACTTGAATTTATTTGAAATCAAATTTAAATGCTTTGTGCCGTTAAAAAAAGCATTTTGAAACCGTTCGCTATTTTTATGATTATGTAGAAACGTGCTATACTAGCAATAAAATTTATCATACAAAATTCGAAACCTTTTGATTTGTAAACGTCTTTTGAAAATTGATATTTCCTTAATATCATTTTTGTCTCGCAAATAAAATGCTTATTGAATTCAGAAGTAAATGAACTAAGAAGGGTTTTGAAATATATTTACTTTGATAATTATCATAATAATCATAAAGTAACAATGAAACTAATAATTCATACAGAAACTAATATTATTAGGACAAAACTTTGATACCATTACTTTGCCCTAAATGCATTAATATGATCGTATATTTTAATGATATAAATATTAGTTTTGTTTTGCTTTTTAAATACTTAATAGTAGAAGGGAATTTTATAAATAGTTAGCATTAGGGCAAAATATAGCTTATGGAATTATTCTCTACCGCTAAAATTTGAATTTTGTGAATTTTTCAGACTTAAGAAAACATTATTGCAAAAGTCTCTCCCGTTTTTTCACGTTTGGCCCTTCGCTCAACGGGTCTCCATTTTCAAAATTTTGGGAACTATTGTTCTAAGGGTATCCAAAGAGGATAGGACCATGTTCAATACATACCTCTGTACCCCTTCTTGCCAGTTGATTTGCATTTTTATTACCATAAATAATAACATGGAAAAGTGTCAATTGGAATTCTACAGTGCAAAAAATGAACTGCTGTTTTTACAGTAGAATACTGGCTGCTGTGGTTCCAGTTTAAAACTGTAAAATGTACAGTAATAAACTGTAAAAATAGCAATTTTACAGTTTATTGCCGTAAAATTTAGCTGTATTTAGCTGTAAAAACAACAGTATAAGACTGGCAGCAAAGGTTCCAGTTTAAAACTGTAAAATGCGTGGTAATAAACGGTAAAATTAGCAGTTTTACAATTTATTACTGTAAAATTAGCAATTTTTCAGTTCATTACTATAAAATTAGATGTACTATACTATAAAAGCAACATTAATTTTTTATAGTGTACTGTTTTACCGTTCATATTTAGTTCTCTAGTAGGGGAGACCGGGGCTATTTGGCATAAAGGGTACGTTGGCATTGTGCCTTTATTTTCTAGTACACAGTGCCCACAGCTGTGCCGTCGTGATGAGACATACTCGGCAACCTTCTGCATTATCCACAATAGTTATAGTGTCTTGCTATCGTGTGTTTGAAAAATATGTATTTTTTGTGTTTTTCTTTCTGGTGAGTAAATTTTTTTTCCAATTTGCTTTTCGGTTTTCAGTACCCTAATTTTTTTTTTCAAGTACTCCAAGTTTATGGTGGATACAGTGACTAAGTAGCCTGGGTATTGATGCAGTTACTGGATTCCCAGTCGTTGGTATTCGGGGCAGGGATACCATGTTTTCCAGAAAATGCCTTTGGGGCTAGTTGGCATTTTCATCTTGGGGTATATTGGCATAGGCCAGCGATCTATGCCAACTTCCCCCTTGATGTTGGCGTGATATTTATAGATACCTACGCAGACTTAACTGATGTCCCTTCTACTAGTGCGGGTAATGCTGGTGTTTAAAATGTTCCTACTACTTGTTAGGGGTAGTACTAGTGTTAAAAATTTCCCTATTGCTAGTGTCGAAAGGAGTGAACCTTCAATCCCCACTAGTGCAACCCGCTCCTCCGAAATATGTCGACTGGTGACCCCTAAAGTTGTTAAGCCTTTTCCAAAAGCAGGGCCATGAAAACGGACAATCAGAGGAAAAAACAGGAGACACTGTGCAATCCGAACCGGCACTCCAGTTAAAAATAAACTGGCAAAAAAAAAAAAAAAAAAAAAAAAAAGGCTGAGAAAATAAAATAAAAACACTTTACGTTGATGGGACAAAGAAAGAAAACAAAAACAATGACTACGAAATCAAAGAATAATCATAAAGAAATTTTTAAAGAAGGAAGATATTAGTAGCACTGAAACTGATGAGCCCTTCTCTGATGCTATACCGTTGCTGATAGTGAGGATGGCCATGATTTCTTGTTTCCTCAGTACAGTGATGAGAATAAAGATGAGCCATTTCTACTGGATCTGGTCTGCCCTAACCTTCCTACACAGTCCCCACCTGCAGATGAGACAGCATTAAATATTGCTGTTGGAGCTGATTAGGTGAGTATGGGATAGTGAAGTATGAAGCCCGCAAAATATCCAGGTCAACTACTTAAAGTCGATTACGAGCACTTTTCAGTCTCTACTATGGTGAAAACTACAAAGTATTGAATGTGACTAGAGCCACCCAACGCTCTAGTCACATTCAAGATGAGTAAGAACCCACCTTTTGCAGTCGACATGAAGCATTTGTAACCTACCTACAATGCTCATACCTGTGTTTTAAAGCTTCGTTTTGATATATTACCTTATAATATATTTAAATAAATATTTAAAAAACAAAAAAATGTTATATTGCTGTAAATTTGTCATTTCAAACAAAGTTATGCCAACATACCCCGATGCATCTGCCAACCTACCCCGATTCCGGGGTAAGATGGCACTGTTGAGGAGCCTTCGGAGAATATTTTTCACGAATTCCCCAGTGAATTTTAGATGATGTTCCTAGTGGTTTTTTGTAGCCAAGATGTTACCCTATTAGAGGCATAAATTACTTTCACCATAAGTACAACAGAAAAAATTGAGAAGTAAAAACTATGCCAAATAGCGCCGGTCTCCCCTACGTTTTATTTTCGTCACGAACAGAGTCGTTTTGAAATGCATTTGCTTTTAAAAATGTTAAATTTGTCAATTTAATCGAACAGTAAAATAATTATATTCAGTATATTTTAGAGTTTCTATTTAATAACCTGGAAAAATATAATTTATTCCCCTAAAATTGGCGAAAATTGCAAAATATCTAAAACTAATAACCTGCATAGATTCCTAAGAGGCTCACATGTGTGGAAGAGGTGAAACTCTGTTCAAAAGAGGTAAGACTAATCTATACATTGGAATTTAATCTGTTTCAACTTTTCTGAAATATCGAAATTAAATTGTTCTCAACCCAAGAATTAAAAGTGCTCAAAATAATATGGGTGAGTCAATTTAAAATGATGCAATGCCTTAAATTTTGAAAATATCTAAGAATCAATATTAAAATATTCAGAAAATATATTAACTTAATACCCTTTCTTTCCAAAGAAAATTAAATCACGAGTTTCTTTATCCGTTTCCCTTTCCTGCATGCAATCTTTTTTTTAATAATTCGCAGAAATCGTGACCAGGCGTGAAACGATTCACCACTGATAAGTGTAAAAACACCCCCGGGAATATTTTATGCGCAGTTCTCTTTCAAAATTGGAATTTCGCTTCCTTTAAGTAAGAATAAAGGAAAGTTCAGGAATAGCTAGATAATTTCATTTAGTTTATCTGAATAAAAGCCGTCCATTATGGTTAGAATTCATGAATACATTTTTGCATCTATTTATTGCATTCGAAGCGTATTCAAATGAGCCGGTATAGTTCATTTATCGCTTTGAAGCATGATTTAAATACACGGGCTGCAGTGCTGTTGTGTGCTATTTACCTTTGATAAAAGTGATATCAAAAGAAGAAGTCTTCAAAGAAATTTGTGCTGCTTCGGATTCACGAACGCTATTTATAAGCGTGTATTTTTCGTTATGTTTCGATTTATCTTTCACATATCATGTGAGAGATGATATGTGTAATCTCTCCTTTGAATTAGAAATGCGCCAATAATTGAAGAGCTGAGTCATCATGATGATTTTTTTTTTTAAATTGCGCAATAGTTTAGTTAGCTAGATATGTGGAATCTCACCCTTTGAATTAGAAATGCGCCAATAATTGAAGAACTGAATTTTCATGATGATTTTTTTTTCAAAAATTGCGTAATAGTTAGCTTTTAATTAATACTAATTTCTGATGCTCCTTTATCGATTAAAGCCGAGCAGGTAAACTCACAGTTAATTATATTGTATTTCGAGGAAATTTTGAATAAAAAAGGGGGGTAACAAAGGGTGAAAGGTGTTAACGGTTAATCTTTATAACCCTTTGTTTACAGTCGTACTATTAATACTAGTACTCTAATATACATAATACAAGGACTATGAGAGGAGCATCCTGAACTGCTTGATTAGAACCACTATAAAGTACAGCACGACTCGTAGAAAGTCATTTTGATGTTAAAAATACGCGAAGGCTGCTATGTTGGCACACTTATCACTTTTTTGAGCCATGCACTTTTATTTGTAAATAGTGGCGAAACATGAAAAATTACCAAATAATCAATGCACTGCCAAACAAATATAGATAGCTGATGTTTTAACTTGTACTTAAAGAATCCTATTTATGATCTAATTCGTGAGTGGGAAAAAATCTGGTTGCGCTATTGATAGTCACATGGAGAACTACTCAAAATGTCAATTGAGCATTTTTTATTTTATATCGCCACATTTATGTTTATTGTTAGATAAATAAAGAATAATTAGAACTCTTGATGTGCTCTAGTATTTTTAGCAGCTATAACCAGTCCTCGTATAGTGTCTTACTCTGCCTTTTCATTCCTCATTTCTCTTATCGGATTTAGATACAAAAGAAAAAGAGCAATTAAAGCAAATAAATGGTCACAGAGAGTTAAAACACGCTTTATTATACTAGTTACGCTTTATTATATTCATGAGGTACCCGTTGTTTTGTACGCTATTGTACATAGTAGCCTAAAACGTATGCAATAAAGGAATTCAGAAAAGTTACGAAGGATTCTTCGTTATTCGAGACTACATTCTTCATTTAGTGAGAGTTTTAATAATAGTAGAAGGAAGTGAAAATTGTCCTATTATGCAATTTTGGACAGAGGCTTCGGTCTCCGTGGACATTTTGAGAAGGAAGAAACTGATGCAAATGATTCGATTTAGCAGTAAGCAACCCATTTGATGTTCCTATGTCAGTTCACCTAAATGAATAATTAGTTATGTTAGCAAAACCTATGCTATTCGCTTAAAATGTTGTATACGTATTCCATTTGTGTTCTTAACACAGAAGTTTATGATTGAAATAATGATGCTGTAATTTTAAACTCATAATGCCAATCAGTCATACTTCCGTATTAGATGTCTTATTGCTTAGATTTTGAACGTTTGCTACAAAGAAATATTTTTTGGAAATAATTCTGACTAATTAAATGTTACAGACCTACCACCTTCTTATTGGGATGAATATTGATCAATATGTGCAAAACTTCATAGTAGAGAACTCATTCTCAAACGTATATCAAATGATTTTTTTGAATCACTAAAAATTCTGTGTTGACCATTAATTCCGTATCCGACAGATAAGACTGCAAATACAGATATTCCCTGAAATATCTTCAACGAGCAGTAAACATTTTTATGATGCACCAGAAATGAAACACTTAATCTTTTTGAGAATAGTTCTAAGACCAATACTGACTTCTAGCATACGCCGGGGAGCAGTTTTTTTAGAACAAATAATTATTTTAAGACATGCATTTCTAACCTGAAATATATTTACAAAAACAAAATAAATTACCTTTATATTTTTCGTCAGATAGACAGATCGGGCATGATATCAACTAAGAAGCATAGAAATATCAATTTACATACTCAATAAACTTTAGAACGCTTTCCTTTGTTGCCAGAGGTTTCTTTTTATGCCTGAGTCGAGTTATGAAGCTATTTTTCAGTAGCAGACGATATTTTCAAAACATTTTTTCATTTTACAAAGCTTTCGTCTGCTTTCAAAATAAAAGAGAAACAATCAAAATAGAAAGCTAAATTAAATAAAACTTTAAATGGAATGTACAACTGACACAATTTATAGAGGGTGCTGCAGCCACAGTTTAATGGTGGTAGGAAAAGGTAAAACAAACATATGCCGTAACGTATGAATTGCTTTTAAGCTTAGTGAATGACAGTAATTTATTTTGTTTTTTGTTGTTTTGAAATGAATTTTTTGTGGATATTCTGGCTCATGGAGAAAGAAATGAGAAATCAAGAAGCATCATTAAACGTTAGAAATTAGTGCACATCACTTAGTATTTTTTTCTCAATCAACCATTTCCATGATAATAAATTCGGTATTAATCAATTTTTAATGGACTTAATAACATTATTATTGTTATTTCTTAAATTGTCGAATCGGTTTATTTTAACTCTCGCCTTAAATTCTCAATGTGCTTGTTTACCGATATTTTGTACTCGTTCTACGATAGTATTTTTAAAAATATTTTTTGCATTCCTATTAGATGCTGTAGTAGTGTAAAGTTGGTTAAATCAATTATTTTTGGATTAGGTGAAGGTGAAACACCTAACCTTTCAGCTAAATCTTTTTAGAAACTTTTTTCTAAGATCATGGATAGCTGCTGAAAAAATGAAATTCTATTAATGAACTCTGAAGTATTCAAATACATCTGTACTTCAACTTGAAAAGTTTGTAGGAATTGAGAGATATTTTGATCTTATTTCTTTTGCTAATTTTTGCATAACTATTAATTAATTTTATTTATTAATAACTATTATTGATAATAGTTAATTATTACTGATTTTACTTTATTAATGAATGTTATTATAGTTTGTAGAAGTATATAAAAATAGTTGAGGCATAAATAAAATTCGAGTTAGAGCAGTGATGTATTTTTAGGTCGTATTTCGTTTTTTTTTTTTCCTTTTCGCAATTTTTTCATTCTCTTGAATTCAAAATACATTTTTACTGTGTACAATAGTTTGTTTATGTACATTTTATCAAGTTATAGGTTGTTTCATTTCATCTGTCCTTCCCATAATTTTGACTAGCTGTATCCCATATTAGATTATCCCGTTCGTTCTGTTACACTGTAAAAAAATAGCAAAACCACACTACATAACTCCATGTTCAGTAGTGTTGCTTCCACTGTAATGGAGAAACTTAATCCATTTATCTGATGTAAAGTAACACATCACTTGTGGAAGGTTACACCATGGTAATGTAACTGTATCATAACGTTTACCGACAGTGCCGTATTTACGTATGGGCTTAATGGGCTATAGCCCAGGGGGGCACGATTGGGGGGGGGGCGGCACTTTTTCCATGCAAAGTGAAGACTTTTTTTTCTGTTTTTTTAGACAGCAGAATTACATCAATTAATTGAATTAAATACTGTCCTTTATTTAATAACGCTGGAATGCTGGTGGAATTTTTCATACCGAAGTATTGAACCGCAGTGGAAAAAGAAAGAAAAGAAGATAAGACAGGAATAAGACTAGAAAGATGAGAAAAAAAGACTGCAAGACAGAAAAAATTGTTCGTTAAAACCGGGTCTTGCTCGTTAAAACGAATTCTGTTCCATAGACTTAACATTGATCCAACAAAATATTCTCGTTTCCCTCGTTGTTGATTTATAATAATGTAAGAGCAGATTTGTAGTAGTAAAAGTTGAGATTCCCAAAAGACGAATTTTTACCAATTGGCTGGTTGTTAACAGCCAACCAATTTCATGTTTAACTAGCTGTGTGGCCGGGCTTTGCACGGTTTACCTTGAAAATACATTTTATGTCAAGTAAATAAAAAAGT
Source organism: Uloborus plumipes (assembly GCA_038373865.1). Taxonomy (NCBI): domain Eukaryota; kingdom Metazoa; phylum Arthropoda; class Arachnida; order Araneae; family Uloboridae; genus Uloborus; species Uloborus plumipes. Next base: position 21,899 of record JAXGGA010004535.1, read on the forward strand.
TTTTTTTAACAACTTTGAAATTCAACACCTAAAGGGGGGGGGCAGTTTTAAAAGCCCAGGGCGGCCTCACGTCCAAATACGCCTACCTATTTTTGTGTAAGGTTACGCCAGAATTCTCTAAAAAGAAAGAAGAGCATTCATCGGGCAGGAAGATTACTTTTCGTTTATTTAATGTTTGTCAGGTTCATGCTTTTTCACTACCAATCAACTTCACACAAATTCATAAGTTATTTTAATTACACACGATAGGATCAAACTGCGAATTTACTGCACACAAAAAACTCTAAAAGCAAGCACGTTTTACCGCTCGGCAGATGAGACACATCTTGATTGCGTTCATAAGACTTTAAGTGAGCTCTGCGACGCTAGTTTGTCCTAACGCATGCGCTTTGAATAATACCCAAGTAATTTTAACGCTTTGTGGAACTTTACCCAGGCTACGTAGAGTAGTTAGAGTTTTTAAAAAAATAAGAACAGCTTACTCCAGTACTTATGTAACATTACATCCATTTACAATGGTAACATTACACCTTTTTTTACAGTGTAGAATTCTTGTCCTTGTTGCTGGATTTCTTCACAAAACGCTACTTTGACCTTACGCCAAGTTCTTGAAAAAAATATTTTTGTCTTTATCAGTACGCACAAAAAAAAAAAAAAAAAAAAAAAAAAAAAAAAAAAAATGTAAGCAAACTAGTATTGTTTAACTAAATTGTCTTTCTATTTAGTCTGGAAAAATATGGATTTCAGTTAAGACACAAAATTTATTTAACATACGTAGTATAATTAGCTATAGCTCGAATATAACGAAAAAGCATTATAAAATCAATCCAGAAGAAAATATTTATATTAGAGTTTTTAATGCTAAACTATTCCTTAAATTTGTCGTTGTTACAAACTTTCAGCAGTAGAGAATTAAATCAAGAGTTATGTCTTCGTTTTATTTTCTCATCCTCTCTCAAAAATCTCAAAAAATCTTGACATGGATAACGAGATTTACTAACGGTGATGTAAAATTCACCTCAGGGGTATTCGATGTGAAGTGCTTTATTAAAGTCAAAGCCTTAGAAGGAGTATCACTTTAGTTATTTTGAGCATATGAGGGGATTTTATTTCGCTTAAAATTCATTGATCACCAGCTGTTATACGGATATTTTGCATGAAAAGCTGATTCAAGTAAAGTTTATGAGCTGGAAATGTTTTGGAGACGCATCTGGAATTCATAAGCTTTGATATTTTTATTTATTTTTTAGTTCTTTGAATATCCCGTAACAAACTAAGAATTATGAAAAATAGGAAATTCTCGCTATAAGAATAATGTTTTTACTTCAGCTAGAAGTTTTTCAGCAGAAAGTGACGTTAAACATTTAGATGATAAAATAGTCACATCGAGTTTTAAATGATATCGAATGTATTGATTTTTTTAAACTTCTACGTGCTGTCTGCTGAATGTTTCAAAAAGCCAACTATTTCTGGCATTTTAAACAAATCACGTTTACAAGGTATTCGCTCAATGCTTTCACTCTCAAAGAATTCTTGAAAGAGGTTTGCATGATGTGTACGAGTGTATTCACTCGTAAAAAAGTCGGATCTGTATGCATTTCTGAAATGCCTTGCCGGATGAGGGTGTAAGACATTGTACTTGACGCCTCTGAATTGTCACAGATAAGTATAATTAAGAAAGTGTTAATTTCTTCAATGTTGACTATGTGCTTTTTTTCAGTATTAGTTTAATTGCAAGTATAATGCATGTAATTAGAAGTAAAAATCAGATTGGATTTGCGTGCCAAATGAGGTATGGCAAAATATGGAATACTCAATATAGAGGAGAAAAGGTTTCTCCCTGCAGAAAAATAGGAAGGGAGAAGTGAAAATAGTGCATAGTGTAATAATTGCTTAAGGTTATCTTTGAATTATCAGGTGAGTGAACAGTATGTTTGGTGTCCAAAATGTTTTAAATAGAAGATCAGCTAGTAGTATAAAAAATGGTATTATTTGTTTGAAGTTAATGCAGTTGATTTGCAAACAGAAAATACTTGATTTTTGCGTTATTTTTGTAATACTCCTTCATTGGAAACATCTTGCGTAAACAAATTTTCTGCGGAATTTTTTAGAAGTAGAATTTGCAATTATAATCTCTGCTTTCAGTTTTTAAACTGATATGATCCTAATCCCAGAATCTTGAATTTCATTATTAGTTTTATTTACTTATTTTCCTTCATAATATCACGTATAGGTAACAAAATAAAAGGTTCCATGTATTCGTTCCATATATTTTCATTTTATATTATGATTTCAAAAAAAAAAAAAAAAAAAAAAAATCAAAACATTATAGTTTCAAGTTACTGAGGGATGTGTCAACTTATGCTATATGCATGTTAAGATAAGTTTGCGCGTCTTTTCGTATGTTTATGCCTGTGTATAATTCTTAAGACATTTTCGCACTTTCTAGAGCAACGTAATTACTTTGACCTTCTCATAACTGTCATTATTAAGTATCAACGGCAATACTTTAAAGCGTTGCTTTTTTGAAATACCTTGAGGAAGAAAAATACATGCTTTGGTGGAGAAACTAACGCAGTTTTACTAGAAAAATCGTTTACAGGTCTAAAAATAGTTTTTCCAGAGTGAACTTTCTCGTTTGTATGCAAACTGAAAAGGCACCTCCGAATCCGCTCAAGCTTTCCATTTTTGAAGTGCACCATCAATAGCTAACTCGAAACGGAAAGGCGAAACTATTTTTGAAAACGCTTGCCAAATATTTTCTCGTTTATGAAAAGTTATGAAGCTTTCTTCAGAAAAGATAGGCTGTGAAATATGCGAGTGTCGAATTTTTGTAGAGGATTTGTAATAGTCGTGACACTTGAGCGTTTAGATCAATAGTTAGTTTTACCTGAAAAATATTTTCTTTATCTTTTAACATAAAAATGCATTGAGTTAAGACATTTTTATTGCATCTTGAAGATGAAGAAGACCTGATAGTAGCAGACATAAGAATATTTTCTCCTTTATCTGGCTAGAGAAAACCGCTATTCTCAAATCATTAAACAATAATGATTTTAATCAACTGGGTTTGCTGCTACCAAGGTCGGAGCCAGAAATATTTCAAGGGAGGGGCGACCTCATTTTTATTATTTACCCTTTGCTACATATCCTAGTTTATAAATGTTGAGCACAAATGTTTCAACCTTTAAAAAGCGTTTTTGGAGAAGAGCAGGGATGTGATTTCGAAATTTTCTAAGGGGGGGGGGTTGCAAAGGGTGCATACACAATGTAAAACTTACCAAAAAGTGGCAAATACCACACCCACTTATTTGCCAATACATTGATTTCCCAAAGTCGGGGGGGGGGGAATTGACCCCCCCCCCTGCCCTCTAAATGACGGGCCTGAGAAGAGCTCCAAACCTCCCTTTCCCTCACGTCAAAGATAGTCTAAAAATGCGTTTTGAACTTCAATATTGGAAATTTTCCGAGTCCCTCTCCCCTCCCTTGTTCTCGTCCCTGGTCACTACTATCTCAGAAAGGCAATAAACTTGAAATTTAAAGTGTTAGATTTTGCTCTAGTGGATTGCATTTGTAATTTGTCCGGTGAACGTAAACAACATCAAATGGAATATTCATTGCATAGAATGTATGGGTCTATAATTTTTTTTGAACAAATATACGGCAAATTTGTATTTCGCTACAACGCCATCTTTCTGACATCTTGAAAAATATGTGTAAAATTAAGTACTGCTTTTAGTACAGCATAAATCCTTCAGTTTAGGAATATAATCTAATATAAGCATGTGCAACTAGTTTAAAATGCTTTCAAAACAAATTTGACTTAGCTAGAATCTGCAGTTATTTCATTATCTTCATTGTCTGCATATATTCACACTTTACTTTGTAAACAACGAGTTTAAACAAATTAGTAACATGATTAAAGCCTCAAAATATAATTTCAAGTAGTAGCGCCATTACTTAAAGTAATGTGCATACTTTTGCATAGCATTCTTCAGCCGTTATGAAGATACTTTATAGCTTGAGAAATAATTTTACCCGGGTTACGTTGAAATGAAAATTTGTTAATATCGCGCAGTAACATGTATGCTAAAAATCTTGTTTAAATTATTCAAAAACAGTCGTTAATTCGAATTGAGCTTAAAAATTGCTCATATTTTTTTTCTAAAGGAACATTCATAAATCAATATATTTTGATCTTAAAAGGGCCTTTCAAAAGTAGTAAGACGAATTAAAAACACAATTTTAGATCTTCGTTTATTTGTTTATTAATTTGAGTTTAGATACAATCAGCTTAGCATACAAAAATTTTAAGATTCTATTTATAATACATTCAGCAAATAATGCTTGTTTAGGATCACATATGAGCTTTTTAAATGAGTAGTAAGGAAAAAAAATCATTAAAGAAAAAAGTAATACTGAAATACTAATAATTGTCTTTGACGAAATTGAAATTTTTGCAATTAATGATTGCAGTAGGTTTTGAAACATTGATTTTCTTGAAACTTTTTTTTCTTTCGGAATATTTATACTTTACAATCTATTAGGTTGTGCGTTTGGAAGTTATGATATTGCACAAAATTCAGTTCATGATTTAAGACACTTTATTTTTAGTAAATACTGTACAAAGAGAGAGATAGAGAGAGAAAAGAGAAAAAGAACCAACAAATCTTAACAGTCAAAAAAATTTGCAAAATACATAAAGAAATCATTAACCCATTTATGCCCAGTGTCCTGAAAATGGGACGCTTGTTAGTTACTGCATACAAAAACCTGTAATGGGTATATCATTTTACTAAAGCTGTTTTTCACAAGTTAAATAGTCCTTCTTCTTGAGAAAACCAGTTGGAGCCACTATTTGGACATCAGAGTTTCTTTACTAACAGCTATTTTCAGACAAATTAGTCAAGCAACGATCCAGCATGGGTAGCCACAGAAAGTAAGTTTTTTTTCGCGAACTTATTTTCCATAAAATTAAACTATTTTAAAATGATTTGCTTAAAATGGATCACAGATGCCTTCTGTAATGTTACTTTGCAAAAGTAAAGTCAAGCAAGGTCGTATTTCTCTCACACATCTGCAAAATATCCCATAAACAGGACGTTAAATAACTTAATAAATATGGCAACGGCGAACTATTTTAATCCTAAAATGTATGTAAACCATTCCAAGTAAGAGTTTTAAGCAGATAAAAATTGAAAAAAAAAATAAAAAAATGTTAAAAAAACTTGGGCATAATTGAGTTAAAACATGAAACAAATCTTAGAAGTAAAAAATCTATACAGATGCAATATTAAGAAAAAAAAAATATAATGCTAAAAAACTGAAGTACTAAAATAAAAAAAAAGTATTTGTATTAAAGCAATTACAGTTATTTTCGGGGAAATGATTATCGGCTTTCAAGAGCCCCTTAAAAAAATTCGTTGTTTTTGTAGCATTGACATGTACAAATGCTGCACAGCAAATGCTTTCACGTTAGAAATGTAATTTAAACGTCAAAAGTGCAACTTTTACCCACCAAAAATTTTAACAGAGACAATAGGGTAATTTTGAATGACATTTTTTTATACTTTTGGTTGTCGGTTCGAATTGAGGACCAAGGTCTTAAAAAATAATTACTTCCCTCATCGTTAAACTAATTTGTCAACCGGATAAGATGCATTAGAAGCATCCGTTTTAAAATCCATTACAGTAATCGCATCATCTTTTAAAATTAATTATCTTCCTGAAAAAAAGGATAATGTGTCTGATGGAGATTTTTTTAAAGAAATGGTTGTAGCAATTTCGATTTCATTTTTATTGATTTCAAGACCCATAGAAAGAAAAAGAGGGAGAAAAAAAAAACATTTTTTAATTAAGGACCATTAAATAAGTCTTAAAACTAATGCAATGCGATGTCCACGAAAAACTTCTAAAACAAAATTTATCAGATACCAAGTGATTTTAATAAAAGTTGGTACATTTACGAACTGAGTCATGAGTTACATATTGGATAAATACTGAAATGAGTAGAACCGTTTTTCTGATAGTTTTAAATCTTTGCCTTCGATGAAAAAAAATACTGACGAAAGTACCTTTTGAGCTGTATAAAAAGGACGTGTTTAAAAGCTGTCTTACACCTTGTTTTGAAATAATAAATTTTTCCGAAAAAAAGTTAGACATTATGCACTTGCCTATCAAGAATTTTATGATTATATGTTGGTTGATATCGTGAGAGAATAATAAATAAAAATTAAAAATTTATATCAATTACGCAATTTGTAAATTTAATTCTGAAATTAAAAAAAAATATTTTTTTGCAACCATTATAATTTTTTTTTGTCGAAATGATAGTTTCGATCAAAATATCGTTCGTGTTTTACATTTTTAATTATTTAACTAAGGGGCTCGAAATTATATTTTAGAAAGCAAGAACAGTAAAATATTCATCATTAATATGTAACAGTTTTAGTAAATATCAAACATGAAATATTATTTTTTATGTGTAGGGAAAGCTGATTCCAGTTTATACAAGGCGAAGTTGTTACAAGTGATTTAACTCTCTACTGCGGTTGAGACCAGAGCTGAGAATCTAGAAGTTGCCTAGTACATTTGCTTCGCTAACGTCGATATGGGTTCCACTTTAAACGCCACCTTGCGGCAATCCGATAATGCCGTTGTTATTCTTTGATTGGATAATTTTTAAATTTAAATTCAGAAGTGAACCAATCGTTAATTTTTCGAAGAGCTCCGGTAGATGGCAGTGCTTTGTGAACCAAGGGCATTTTGCAGCTATTGGCGATGGATCCAAACAATATTTGAATTGAATTTTTTGATTAGGTGATTTTTTAATTTAAATTTAGAAATGAACCGATCGTTAATTTCTCTTTCTCGGAGAACTCCGGTAGATGGCAGTGTATCGTGAACCAAGGACGAAACTTTGCTCCGTGTTAAAAGCCAGAAAGTTACAGGCATTTAGTAGTTAGGAAGCGTTGCCCCAACTCAGTATTTTGTGGAAAAGGCAGACAGTTCGACCATAAATGCCTTGAAAAGACTAAAAGAACTCAAAGGAAGGAAATTCATATTGATATAATTGAAATAGCGTATTTCGGGAAATATATCCATGCTTATGCTTGCATTACATGTAGATCAGATTTAAGTTTATCATCGAACTCTGGTTTCTGCTCAACTATTTTTAGATAATATTCATTATAAAAAACCCTTATACTGTCTGATCTTCTTCCGTACAACCTTCCGCTTATTTACGCATGCGTCAGGTCTTTCCCTGATCTTGCCAAAATAGGGGTGTTAGGTAAGAGAACAATAAGGGGAAGAATAATAAAAAGCATTTTGAGTGGTATCTAACAACGTGGAACGATGCTAATTTTAAATACATAGTTTAGTTGAATATGTCAGAAGGATATAGCAAGTGCAAGTTTTAAACTGAAAACTTCGGAAAGTTATCACCCACAACCCTTTTACTCTTGTTTAAGTGGAACTGTTGGCAAGTGTCAGACGCGATTTTTACGGACGGACAATAAACTTCATTTTGTTGCTTATTACATCAGCGTGACAGTTGTGTACCAACTTGAGTACGTTGGGTAAAATGATACTTTTCGAAAAAGAACTTTTTTTAAATGAAAAAAAGTCAAGAAAGAATTTGAAATTATTATTTAATTGGAAACTATCAATAGTATTACAAGTAATTTTATTTTGGCATTTTATGTCAGTAAAAATATGAACACGCGCTAAAATGAAATTTAAAAATAAAAAACGACCCCGGTTATTGATTTCATATTAAGATGAACTTCGCAGGTCAGAACACATATAACATTTGAATACATCTGAATTGTTTCTAGATGACATGAGAAACACGGAACAGGAAGGATAACTACACCTCGTAATGTTCTAGTAGCAAAAGAAATCAGGCGGGAAAATTGAAAATGCTTTTAAAAGCCTTAAACTAAATTAATTACAAGCATTTTATTTGTTAACAAATAAAAACTGACAACAGGTAAGATTTTTTTATCATTGAACTTTCTTTCTTTGTCAGCGAACAATGACATCGTTACCAATTGCGTTGTTCACGTAAGGTTTAGAATGCGAAAGCTAGATTCTGAGGTTTGTAATTTAATATATATTCAGAAATTGAAGTCATAAAAAGACAAGACTTAACTGAGAATATTCTTAGCCAAGTACTCTTGAACAAAAAAATTAAAAATATCAAAACTGGTTCGTCCGTTTAAGCACTATGGTGCCGCAAAAAAGATACACAGATACACAGACAAGTAAAATTCATAACCTCCCTTCTTGTTCCGTCGAGTGTTAAACATAAAAACTGTAAAAAGAGCAAGAGCTGTGTCTGGGCTCCTCATCTCATTAAAACTTTATTACAAAACTCAACCGCACTTAATGTGATGCCAGAAAATAAAAGAGCAGTTTTATAGCTCGATGAATAAATTAAAGAGGGATATCTCGATTGCCGAAGGCAGAAATACTAAAAAAGTTTTAAAAATTAACCAGACATGTACTAAAAACTCTAAACATATACTTACCACATAAAAAGAATTTTTAACAAACTAATATTTTACGTCTTTTATTTAACTTATTGGCTACATGTCTTATTATATTCAAATAAAGCAATTAAAAAGAGCACAGAAACATTAACATTCAAATATTGTATTAAATGTTTCATAAAAAGGCATGGTTAGGTGCAATAACAGTTTTTTAATAAAAGCTGTTTGGAGATTATTCAGTATCCCACACCGTTTTATTGCGAACGATACAAATAATTTGTTTTATGTTTTAATTCGGTATATTTATCTCGACTGCAGACGTTTTCCAAACGTTAAAACCAATTTATGATTTAAAACACATTAAATTTATGCGAGAAACAATGTAAACAAAATACAGGTTTGTGAAACTTAACCCTCTCGGCACCCTGGACCTCATATGAGGCTCCTACTTTTGAACTCAATTTTGGAAGAAGTAAACACTTAAAATGATTTTTTTTCCACTTAGGAGCCTCATATGTGATCTACATGAATAGGTGGAGTCACTGACGGAAAAAAAAAAATCATTTTAAGTGTTTACTTCCTCCAAAATTGAGTTCAAAAGTAGGAGCCTCATATGAGGTCCAGGGTACCGAGAGGGATATACAGAGTTGATGATGACACTTCTCTCTATGTTTATGCCACGGAAGAAAATGTATTGTAGCTTGAAAACAACTGTTAACTGTAATTGTTTGGCAAAAGTGTAGTTTGTTTTACGGTGTTACATTCATTTTGATGATTTTGCAACTCAAAGAATAATGATCTTTGCTTCGTATAGTTATAAAATGTATAAATATTTGTTTAACTGGTTTAGGTAATCTGGGTAGTTAAAAATTTAATGAGCACTTATAGTTTAATTTTAATAAACAATAGCGAAATAATTAAAGCATTATTTGGCGGAAGAATGTAACAATGAAATATAGTAAAATTTTAGTTTAATAACAAAGAAAGGACTTTACCTTATTCAGGAAAAATTAATGGCTCCAATCCATAACATTTGCATTAAACATCCATTTTGAACGGAATCGACCAAATACAGGACGACAAAAGTTTTGAATAATATTTGAAATTCAATTTCCGTGTTCCAGAAAGTGATTTAAATACTTACCTTTGCTTTATCACAATGATGTTCTAAGATATTAACTATTGTTTTGGATTTACTAAATAGGGTAGTTTTCGATTTTTCAATTTTATTTTTATATGATAGAGCAACAGACATGAACATCAACGGCGAAAAAATTTTTGCGCTGTGACAAGTAGTTTTTTTTTAAATAATTTTTAAATTTCAAGCGGCTGTGACGTCACTGGGCATTCGTTGGCGCTTTTGAACTTTCCACTAAGGCGAAGAAAGAGCGAGAAGCTTTAGATGCGAGGAGCTCGAGAAACCGGTTTCTCCGGCTTCCGCACTGTTGTTCGCTCTGCACTGCCGTAAGTTTTTTTTCTCGCCAAGTGATGCGTTTTAAAAATTTGACTACGGATTTAGCCAAAAAATATCAAAACAATCACCCCTAGCAGGGTATTGGAGTGCTCTTTGATAAATCCAGTTTTAAATAGTGAATTAGTAGACTTTAAGGTATTGATTACGGAAGGAGAAAATCCCGCAATGAAACGATTATATAGCAAAAATCCAATTTTTATGGATGAAAGGCTGAAAGTTACTGCCCTCTGACGTCACGGGTTTCGGTTTCAAGGCGCGCTTTTTTTGCGCGTGGGTTTTTAAAAAAATCATTAAGTGAATGGCGATGGTGAATTTTTGTGTTTTGTAAGCCTCTTAACAATATCTAGTAGTTAAAAAAGGGATATTCAGTAGGTCACAACTACCCTATTATGAAAACGTTATAAAATACGTTGTTTCATTATACTGCAAGCGATTTTTTTTTAATTTATTTTATGAAATTTATGTGTATTATTAGTCTTTTGTTTTACAATTTCCAGAAGTTCACCATGGTGGTAACCTGTTGTTTAAATTTTAGAAAGCTATAAGTAGGGGAAAGTGTGGCAAAATGAAATAATTAAGATAAATTACCTTTCTCGAAATGAACATATTGGATATTTGTTAAAAAGTTTTTGAAACCAAAGAAAGAGCAATGTAATGATCCTTCAAAAAAATTTATCATCTAAATTTCACTTTTTTTTTCATGCCAAAGTAAAAAATAAAATACTTTTCCATTTGAATATTTTATATTTGATTATTTAAAATACTTTTTGAAATACATTTTAGTGAATAACTAAACTTATTAAAAAATAATGCAGCTACAAACAAACAAATAAAAAACAAATTAAATAATTTATGATTAAAAAAGAGTAATAAAATAGTGAATGAATAATGAAATGAGCGAACGAATGAACAAATAATTGAATTATTAAATGACGAAATAAAAATATATAAATGGATAAGTAAGTGATCAAATATCTGAATAAGTAAGTAAAATGAACTGTTTCATTTTGTCCCGCGTGCACTTGAAAAATAGTATTAAACATTTAAAATCAAAATATGCCTATACCGAACTACCTAAGCATTATATCCAGAGCTTTTTAGATGCTGAAAACCAATAGAAATAATTTTTCCAGTTATTACTTTTTTGTATCTTATTTGAAGTTAACAAAAAGGAATAAAAACAGTAGAGAGAGTTAAGATAAAAGCAAACAAAACGAATAATCACAATTGAGGTGATTTTGAAAAAAAATATTGGGAGTGACAATTGGTGTTATCGTTATTTGACGACGGTACTGTAAAAGAACAATGCATATTAAACTCTTAAAGAGTAAATAAGAGATAAATAAATAAATAAGTAAATATACATTTATAAAAATTTAAATTTGAACTTGCTATTCTAAACTTCTAGTAAATCCTATGTAGCACTACATAAGAAAACAGCAAAAGGTAACCACCGCGTTGCTTTTCTCGGATGACTTTTCATCCTAAAGCGCACACTTCATTGCACTGAAAAAGGGGTACCTTGTAGCCCCGAAACACGTGTCTGCAGATTCTCGCAAATTTTGTGCCTTTTAACTTTGATTATTCCTATTTTATGATAGAAGAATTAATTGCAAAAACGTAGCATTAGCCCTGATCCATGTCATAATATTTTAACACATGTTTTGCACAATTATAGAACTGGCTATAACCTATGCTCCTTTGTCCGCGTTGTATTGAATTCCAGGGAATGCCACATTCTGCCGAATGGATGTTTAATAGTACCTCACGAATCTTCTCCTATCAGCCGAGGGCCCTTGTACCTCTCGTTAACCGTCTTCATATTTAGTCACTTGCCACTTATCGGAACTAATTGCCAACGACAGCTAGTGTCTGTCACTGCATAAGAGCAGCTGAATTGCAAGATCTGAATGGCGGTTGTATGAGGAATATATATGGCTGCAGACGATCGAATTACAACGTGAAGATAGAAATATTGTTAATAATACAATAATATTAATAGGAATAAACTGAATCTCTATATTAGCGCATACGAAACAAAAATGAAAAACACTATAACTAAATTCGTATAAATACATCTGGTACAAGAGATTCTAAAGTTAGGCATGATTTAAAGAATCATGATCTATTCTTACGGTATCTGCTTGCATCTCAGGGGCCCTACTCTCATTGTATCGTCAATATAGTCGATACCGAGAATACAGGTTTCTTTTTGTATCCCGTGACGTCACATCTCGTGAGACGCAAATAATCGCTAATCTTAAAGTCACTTCTAAGTTTCGGTATCTGGATTGGCAGCGAGAAGTCTACGACAGGGTAAGAAGACGTGAGTTGTCTTCCTCGGCAGTAAGAAGCTGTTTGTTTATTCCAAGTGTTTTCAACGGGGAGTGTGCCATAATGTTTATAAGTTCTGAAAATGTGGTTTAGTATGTTTTCACTTTGAGAGTTAAGATTTTTTCTTTATTTTGAGTTTGATGTTGGGAGAGGCATCCATTTATCGACAGTAATTTAAACTCTGCAACTTTGCCGATTATCTGTAATCATCCTGATTTTACTGATAAATTGGCCAAAATTTTGCAAATAGAAATTACTTTAAGGTATGCCCAAACCTTGAACTTATATATCTACTTAACCAACGTGTCTATCTAACCCAGAGGGGGGGGGGGGTACTTTCCTTTAATGAATTAAGTTCTTTACTCAAATTCTATTTTCTATCTTGGGAAGGGAGGGGGCATTTCGTTTTCATCGTATCGTATTTAAGTTTAATTTTTCCTCACAGAATAATTGAATCACCGTTTTTCAAGTCTTAAAATAATAGCAAAAGCATAAAACATGAATTTGTTTCTTTCAATTCTCAAACATAAAGTGTTTTAAATTCATTTTGAAAAAAAGATCCGCAGATATGTGATTTAGGATCTCCATTTTTTTCATCTGCCTTGCCCCAAAAATAGGGACTCGTAATTAATATTTAGAGAGTAAATATATATCTCTTATTGCAAACAGGCCAAAATATCGCGAAAAGCAAAATCGAGTCTATCAAAATCATTGCAAAAAGCACAGACATGCACTAATTTTTACCCCTCTTAAACAACAAATGTTTTAAATACACATTTTGAAAAAGTGATACCTACACATAGAGCACAACTTTGTAGGACATTGAGCACGAGCTTTATGTGCTGTCCCCCCCTCCCCCCCCCCCCAAAAAACACTATAATGAAGTAGTAAAATATTTTCTATTTCAAGTTTTCGAAAGAGTGTTTTTAAATTTATTTTTTATCTTGTTATAGTGCGATATGAAATTTCCCCATTAAAAAAAAACTTCAGATAGATTTAGGGCCCCCCAAACGTAGGTGACCTGGGCCTGTGCCCATATACCTATGCCTTAATTTTACCCTGCCCAGACATGTGATTTGGAAGCTCATTTTTCTGTTCTGCATTACGCACACAAAAAAGTCTTTACATACATTTAAAGACTGAAAATACAACTATTATTGCGAAAACAAAAATGAGTAACGCAAAAAGAGGACTTTTACTCAAAGCAGGGACGTCATTTCAAGTTTTCCAGGGTGGGGGGCAAAGGGTGAAAACGCAATGCAATTTCATCGGAAAACAGCAAAAACCACGCCCACTTATATGTAAATGCATTGATTTCTCAAAGCCGGGGGGGGGGTGGCAATTGACCCCCCGGCTCCCCCCCCTAAATGCCTGGCCTGACTTAAAGTAATAGTATTTAAAGCCTGAATTTTAAGCTGTTATTGTGATAAAGTTATAATATCGTTAAAAACAAAGACACGAAAACAAAGTCAGAAAGTTAAATGATTTAATTTAGCAAAAATTTTTAAATATTAGTATTATTTTTTAAAAGTATTTATAAATTTTTTCATGTTCAGTTGAAGCATTTGATACATTGAGATAAATTCGTATAATGTATTTCGACACTTTACTTCGCTTATGCTTGTATGCTCGTATGTGTTGAAAAGATGTACTAATTGCGATTTAAAATTCTAATATTTTTAAATTCTTGAAACAAAACATCTTAATCTGCAGAACGCTTTTAATATTTGGCTCTCGAACCTTTTTGCCATCTATTTCGGAGGCTAAGCTAAATCAGAAAGTTGAAGCAATGCACACGGGAATGTTGATGTAACGCGAGTGAGATATAGTGTCATTTGATTGGTCAATCGTTTTTCCTTCTCGATACGCGGAAGAAGGAGAGACAGTTCTCGCTTGGGCACATTTAGGGCTTTCAGAGTAGCACAAAATTTGACAAGCGACTATTTTTTCGGCGGTTCTTGTTTGTCGGGAGGGAGTAATAGACGTCACTGGAAGTTCCAGGAAGTTATAGAGTAGGGCTCCAGAAAAGAAAATTAAATTTACAATGACGGCTAATGCCGATATTTTTTTTAGAATTCTAATTTGTAAAGTGATTGTCGAAGTTTAGTGGGGACTACGAGATCAAAAGTCCAAGCCTTTTTCATCAGCTTATGGAACTGAAATTTTATGATTAGAGCTGAACTATTCCAAGATTAACTTTTAAGACTTTGGATTTGATTATTTCATATCTTTCTTTCGTAATTCATAGTTCAACATATCCGATGAATTGAATTCTAGTTTAATTCATCGAACTTGATTCATTGATTTGGCAAGTCAATCGCTATATATAAATTCGATGACTTCACTAGTTTCTGTAAATAGCTGGCTTTTTAAAAGGAGTTGCAGTATTTTAATTTGATAAAAGTGATTAAATTTATTGGAAAGTACAGTACTACAATGATGTTTAATTTAAAACATGTATGTAAAAATTGTTGAAACGTTATCTCATTTTTGCGAAGCTCTATTTCAGCTACAAAAAAATAATTTCATACTTTGTTTGATCTGTCGAAATAGAACTATTTTTTTTTCATGCACAGACGCTTATTAGTATCTAATTATGAAACATGCAAAAAATCTGCTGAAAACCTTTAAGGAAATTAAACTTTCTCAACCTGCATTTGAAAGGAACTTCTTTCAAGAAGCATTGAATGCCTTAAAACAAATATTTTTTAATCAGTTGGGTTTGTAATGTCACAATTTAAAAAGAAAGAAGAAGAGCTTTGAAAACAATTTTTGAGAATTTCCAGTTTGTGGGCTCATAA
This sequence comes from Uloborus plumipes, assembly GCA_038373865.1. NCBI lineage: Eukaryota > Metazoa > Arthropoda > Arachnida > Araneae > Uloboridae > Uloborus > Uloborus plumipes. The sequence continues at coordinate 37,003 of JAXGGA010004535.1, forward strand.
TTTGCATATTTAAATTATTATTTCTTTACCAGGAGTTTAATTTCTTTTTCAACTAAGAAATGTTTACGGAGACAGTTTGTCACATTAAAGAAGTCATATGGCGTGGTAATTTTGATTTTCTGCTCGAAAGTAATATTTTTTTTTTCTGTTCGCATTTTGCATCCTCATCTTGAAATAGAAGATACTTGACAAAGGAAATATTCTTATAAAGATTAGAAAAAAAAAAAAAAAAAAAAAAACAAAAAACAAACGCATACGTAATTTTATCTTCAAAACAAATATTTTTTCCTAGCTGCAATTTAGAGTTGACTGAAATGAGCTTTTGAAATGAAATATTTAATTCATGAATTCAAATTTTCATTTGCTAACATGGAAAGATAATGAAAAATTATCATATTTTAGTTTCTATTAAAAAGTGAAAAAAAAAATTGTTTTTAGGCTTGCTAAAAGACAAGTTAGTGAAATAAATGACATACGTATATGATTTTGCAATACTGAAATTTGCTTGAAACTCTTGAAGTATTCTTAAGAGTTTTTTCAGCAAAACAAACTGGATGGATAAACAAGGCAAAATTAGAAACATTATTGAATATTAAAAATGCTTAATAAGTTAATGTTGGTAACTTATGATCAATGACAGGGCTGGCAGTTAATAAACAATTATAAAATCACTACACATAAAAAGTGGAAACTGCTAAAAAATTCATAATCAAGCAACAGATAAAGTAAAAATTTGCTCCCACGAATTTAACTTTAAAGTATCATGATTCGCTACATATTACTTTTCATTACATATTTTAACTTAAAGAGTTTACGTTTTCGAATGAATTCATAACCGTCACTTTTGAAAGGATTTAAAAAATTATTTTGCTGTTATAATATCACTATCATTCAACCAACCGGAGAAAATTAACATCCTTTTCAATGGTTCCTGGCCAATATGAACGATCAAAATTGATGTTTTTAATAAAAATTATGTAGACTGACTGAACTGATCATTATGCAAGTTAAAAAATGCCAAGTGCTCCAAATTTGAAGAAAAAATGATGAAAAATATTGGCCGCTAGGGGAGAACAAAAAATGTGCACAAACCTAAAATGCTATCAGCAGCGGCTTTGTAAGTTTTCAGGACCACGGATTGCATTTTTTAGAGCCTCTCAGAAACACAACAGAACTATAAAATATTTTTCTTGTGCTTTTCTGGATTCCCTTTGGAATCCCTATATCGTGAAAGCACCTAGCAGGGCTTGGGGGGCTTGGGGGGCCTTGAAGGGCTTGGGAGATGAAGGGGTTATGTGGCAAAACAGAAATTGCGAGTAACCAAAGTTCAAAGTTTAATTGATGCTCTTATTTGTGTTTTTTGGTTTTCTGGTTTTGTCGATAATGTGCGTTTGAAATTGGTCTAATGCAGTGGTTCTCAACGGGGGCGGTACCGCCTCCCTCTGGGCGATGAGAAGATGCTGAGGGGCGGTGAACATGTTTTGGGCAGTAGGGAGGCGGTGGGTATATTTTGGGCGATAGGGGGCGGTGGAAAAATTTGGGGATCACAGGACAATAAATGTAATATAATTAATTTAATTTTAAAAATCAAAATTAAATTTTGCATTAAATCAAGAATCCATCTTGAATTATTTCTGCCTACGATAAAATAAACTTATGCGCTTTGGAATTTTTAAACTTATTCTCTTACGTTTTTCGGAGGTGACTGTTTTTGTAATTAACTAGTTCAGCTTTTTCGCTTACCTTTTTTTTCCTTTTTTCTCTCTCCCTTTATCTCTCTCTTTTCTAGCGATTTGACTTTTTAGTGATCTTTTGGGTACGACAATCTCGGGAGAGAATGTTATAGCTTGACCAAGGAGAGATGGCTGATGACCTTGAAGCGGAAACGGACATCTTTCATTTTGAAATAGGAAGAATCAGAGTCAAAAGTTATTTCTAACTCACTCGTACATTAAAATTTTTACTTGAACACTAACTTAAACATTTACTGAAACATAAAAAGAGAATACTGCGTGATCTCTCTCATGCTACCTATTACAAAATAAAGCGGTCCGTTTCCATTTCAAGTTCACTCTCCATCATCCCGCGGTCCAGCTTTACCTAATGAAGAACCGTTACAATAAATCGCAGTTGTAATCAATGTTGCGTGGTTTTTCGTAGATGTCTTAACCAAATCTTTAACTTATTGAAAGTCAAATAAGATGGAGATGACTTACAGCTCTTACTATGATCTTGCCCTTACTTCAAATACAAAGAGTAAAACTGTCTATCTTTCTCCCCACATTGCTTTGATTCATGTCAATTTGTGGTACATTTTAAACAAGGGACTGAATTTGACACTTACTTTACTTTTAGTTCCTATACTTCATTATGTCAAACATGTTTTTGTAATCCAATGCATAAAATATCAATTTTTTCCTTTTATGTGAAAGCTTTTCAGAGCATTATTACGTAAGTTCTTGATTATTTAAAAACTTACGTGACACATTACATTGACTAGCATTTTGCAGAACCAAGAGAAAATTTTACATGACATATAGTGAAATTTTAACGACACGCATCTTAAAATAAAACAATTCTTAAACGCTGAATATTTGACGTTTGAGTTAAGTTGTAGCGTCTGTACTTTTTATCTGAAAAATAATATCTACTGCCAAGAGTTTATTCCTTACGTTGGGCAGGAGTACACTGGCGGAAAAAAAATCCCAACACCAAGAAAAAATTTCTGTAGAGTAATGAAATTTGGGTAATGCAATTGTCTAGTCAACATGTTTAATCGATTAAATGTACAAGATCACTGGCTAATTTAAGCTCGAGAAAATGTTGTGCAAATGTGAAATTATGTTAATTTAGTAGAGGGTGTAACCTCCAGAATTTTGAAGGCAAGTCTGCAATCGTGCATGCATTATGTCATACAGGTGCCGAATGTCACTTTGTAGTATAGAGTTCTATGCTTGTTGCACTTGCGGTGTCAATACTAGGACCGTCATTGATTTTTGTGGATGATGCTCGAGGTACCTTACCATGATATCCCATACGTTATCAATTGGAGACATACCTGGTGATTTTGCAGATCATGGTAACATGTCAGCACTCTGTAGAGTACATTGCGTTACAGCAGCGATGTGAGGGCGAGCGTTATCCTGTTGGAAAACGCCCTCTTGAATGCTACTCACGAAGGGCTGTACTACTGGTTAAATTACCAGACTGACGACAAATTTGCAGTCAGTGAGTTTGGGATAACCACAAGAATGCCCCTGCTGTCGTAGGAAATTGCTCCAGAGACCATAACTCCATGTGTGGGTCTCGTGTGTCTAGGCCGTAGACCGCTTGGATGCAGGCGGTCCCCTGGCCTCCTTCTGACCAATATACAGCCACCACTGGTACTAAGGCAGAATCTGTTTTCATCAAAAATTGCAACAGATCTCCACTCCGACCTCCAGTGAGCTCTGTCGTGGCACCACAGCCGTCGGAAAAAGGCAATGGTTTGCAGTTAATGGAATACCGGCTGCAGGCTGCCTGGCTCATAGCTGTACTTAAAGTAAACAGTTTCTTACCGTTCCTTGGGTCACGACGGTACCAACTGCAGCTAGAATGTCAACCGTAGATGCAGTACGATGCGCCACAGCCGTACGCAAGATTCGGCGATCTTCCTTCTCAGTCGTGCCACGTCGCAGCTCGGAACTCGATCTTCTTGAGGTAGTACCATCCCTTGCCCATAGCTTCCAATAATCATGCATGGTGGAAACATTCCCACCCAAGTCTTTCTGCAATATCACGAAATGAAAATCCACCTTCTGGTAGCCAAATTGTACGACCTCGTTTAAACTCGGTGAGCTGTTGATAATGGCTTTCTTCGTCTTCTTAGAGGCATTCCTAGCTATCATGAACGCAATTCGTCAAATTTTACGGAAAAATAATACACACGGGCTTCACAACACGCTTTTAAAACAAGCCTTATTTGCATGTTCTGAGTGACGCCAGCTGCGCCACACTTATGCGCGGAACGCGAAATTTCAATCGATGTCATCTTTCAGTTGTATAAACACGCCTACCAAATTTCGTTTATCTAACACAAGTCTTTCTTGGTGTTGGGATTTTTTTTCCTCCAGTGTATGTCGGTAAATTACATATTTACATTTAAATATTTTTTTACTGTTTAAAAATCAAGCGCAACATTTGGAAGTTAAAAAATAATTTTGTGTTTTCATGTCAAACATGTATAAGTATTTTAAATAATGGACAAGTACTGTGGTTTCGTTTCACATATACTTATTTTTTTAATACTGTTTTACAAATGAAAAAAAATCTTATGTCTGTAAAAATTATATTTTACCATATTTTAGGTTTTTTGAACACGGTTTAGATTTTAGAGCAATTGTGAAAGATTTGTCTTAATACATTTTTTGCAGAAAAGTGTTACAAGTTTTAAGTTGCTGTTCAACCGGTTAATTATGCAGCATAGTAGTAAAGTTTGAAATTGAAACTGTTTAGTGCTGAAAAACACGTTCACACGCAATGTATAATTCAGAAGATGAGCAATATAACATAATATTGATTAGTTGTAGCACATTAAAATTTGTTATTATGTGGTTTTTGGATTTCTCTGCTAGCGCTTTCTATTTTTTTTTAAAGATAACCGCCAAGTTTGAATATTACTTTATAGATAAGATATTTTTGCAGGGCGTCTCGTTTTAAGTTAGTTTCACAAATATTTTCTAGATTTTAACTGTTAGAAATGTTAAACTTTAAGCAAGCATTTTATTTTTGTTAATAAAAACTTTACATAGAGTTTATTATTTTAAAATGTGTTTACGTATTTTGATTTTTAAGTTGATCATGATGACATTTTGTCCTAAAGAAGTTGATGTCTTTTACTTAGTTTATAGGAATTTAAAATCAAAATGTTTTCATTTACGATTGCTTCGAGAAATCCATTCAAGCGATTTAATTGCTGGCAACGGACCTGAAAAAATTCAATAATTTAACATTTTTATGTTTATATCTTCTACTTGTTAGAAAGCTCTTAAAATAAAGCGTTTGGTATTTAAGAGCCAAATATTTTGAATTTTTGACAGGGTGTAGCAGTGAAATTTTTTTTATTATTTTTATTTTTTTTGTGTGAAAGTTGATCATGAGATGTGAACGTTCTGGAATTTTCAACCTTCCAAAACATTTTGTTCGCTCAGTAAAAATGTCCAAAGTTTGAGGTTGTGCAGTGCTTTTTTGGCAAATACTGCAAGGCACATCTTAGTGCGTTGTAATTTTTTGCCACAGTGGTGCATAACCTACGACCCGCGGATCAAACGCGTCCTGCAAAGCTTATCTATGTGGCCCGTTGTTATGGTAAACATTCTAAATCGAAAACTAAATTCTGGAACCTTCGAAAATAATGGAGTGTCTTTATTTGGCATTAAGAACAATCGTTGCAAATTTAGAACCAAATAATCAGATATGATTATTAAGCGCTAAGTTGACGCCACAGCTAAGGCAGAATTACATGTGCAATGTACTAACAGTTCCGTAGTGCCATCCAGGGATTGCAGTTTAGTCCTTATGATTTGCTCACCAGTCTGGGGTAGATCATAACGGAGATGTCATTTCAGTGAAGCTGAAAGTGCCAAAAAACTGGTTGTTAAAATAAAGTTTACCAATCAAACACAGCTTAATTGAAATGAGACCCGCCTCCAGCTCGGTTGCTGTCTATTCCAAATTGATGAGTCCTTAATAAGGACGAAGCAACTTGTCTTTGGAAGGATGTCTTTGGATGGCATAACTAGACTGTCGATATAATGCATGTCACTAAAATTGGTGAGCTCCAAGTTTTTTTTCTCTGCAAAATACGGAAAAAAGGAACATATTGTTCGTTATGAGGAAAATGGAAAATAAATTCTGAATTAAGGTCGGTCCGACGATATAACAGTCGGATTGAAATCTAAATATTGTTACTACTATAGTAAATATATGTCGATACATAACGGTATATCTCCCAGCCCTAGTGTTCAATGAGTGCTAAGAATTTGCAGTGGTTGTAAACGATGACCAGTTACAAAGCTGAACATCAGCATATTAAATCCATTCTAAAACCAAGAATATCTTCAAGCAACTTGTACCCAAGGGGTTAACTAACTTCTCCTGGTAATAGCACACTTATAATAACACGTACTAAGATTAAATTAAAAATTTAAACAACTCCTGACCCTGATTGCTGATCTCATATTAAAACGAACTGCACTGGTCATAAAGCATTTTAAACCTAAATAAATTTAAATGTATTCGAGAGGATACGCTAAACACGGGAAAATAAATTTAACCCTTACTAGTAAAATTTGCTAGCCGCAAAAGTAGAATCATGAAATAAAATTAAAACTAGCTGCTTAGCCTGGCGTTGCACGGGCTGTAATGTAGTGAAGGCAGTTTGAGAAAACTAATCGCCACCAAGGCGGCTCGCCTTTAAAGTAATGAGGAAAGTTTAAACAGTTTACTCGCCTTTACAGTAGCGAGGAAAGTTTCAATAAACTACTCGCCGCCAAGGCGGCTCGCCTTTAAAGTACCAAGGAAAAGTTTAATAAACTACTCCCCGCTAAAGCGGCTCGCTAAAAAGCTTTCCTGCATCAAAGAATCAATCGAATTATTTTCACATGCTTCCTCAAAAATAAAGACGATGTCAAGTAGCGCATACTTAGTATTCTCCCTAAATAACAAATAAATTCCTTTCCAAAAACCATTATTTCCAAACCGCTTCCTTCCTGTAAAATTAATTGCAAAATTCTAAACGAAAAAGTTCTTTTAATATTTGGATCGCAGCCAAAAAAAGTCCCTTCTAAAAACAGCAATTGCAATTTTATTTAAAAACCCATTTTCAAAATGGTACCAGAGAAAAAATATGTCATTAATAATTAGAATAAAAACAATTGTTAGAACTTTGTTATAACACGTATTCAAAATGACAATGGAAAAAAATAACACTCTTTCATTTTAAAAAGTTCAATTTAATTAACGGTTTAATTTAAAATCGCAACGGAAAGAAATAAATATCTTGGAATTTTAAATAGTTCAATAATTTAATTAACGTTTTAATTCAAAATGGCAACGGCAAGAAATAAATGTCTTGGAAGTTTAATCATTTATTATGCTTAATCGCTTTAAATTTGACTACTTATTAATTGATATCTTCGCTAATTAAAATCGTATAATTATATAAATTTAAACTAATGAAGCCTGAAAAATTACCTATCTATCGGTACCTGGTTCGACTTTCAGTTCGTTGGCGTGCAGGAGAAAGAGGCGTGACATAGATAGATAGAAAGAAAGAAAGAAAGAAAGAAAGAAAGATACTCAGTTTTTAATATAAGTAGATACTAAAATTAATCACGTGTATTTCAATTGTTAACTCATAGAAACTGACAACAAATAAAAATTTTAAATCATTGAGTTTTTTTTCTTCGTCGGCCAACAATGACAATGAAGCCTCTGCTGCATTTGCCTAAAAATATGATGATTCGATTTTTTTACATGTAAGATCTAAACATATCTTATCAGAAACAGAATTTTTTTCTTTCTTTTGGTACAATTGTTTTCAATTTTCAAGAATGCTATCACTTCAAAAATTGTGAAAAACCTGCTAAAGGTTTTCAATTAATATATTTGTTAATAAATGTCATTCGAACACGTTTCTTAGCTAAGAACACTCTCGATCACATGAAAAAAAAGAACATTCGTCCATTTGTTTAGGCTTTAGAGTGCCACAGACATATACACATATCGACAGATACACAAATTGACAGGTCACAGACACTTCGAACTTATAACTCCTTTCTTTGTTGCTTCAGGGGTTAAAAACTCAAAAGCTTCATTACAAAATCGGTTGAATTTTTTTAAATAACTTTAATTAGTTTTTGACAAACTTTAGGATGAACAGACAAGACTATTACTACTATTAAAATCTGTCCGCGTCTGTCTGTCTGTCTGTCTGTCTGTCTGTCTGTCTGTCCGTCTGAAGCTTGAACTCCTCAAAAACCGCTGAGAGTAGAGAATCAAACATAATACCATTCGATTCGAAATTTTCTAAGGAAGACAATAAGACCAACCGCGTAATTGTACGACGTTAATTTGCTGAGATATTAATTAAAGCGTTAATTAAATTCTTTGCACTTTTAAAATTCCAAGACATTTAGTTCTTTCCGTTGCCATTTTAAATTAAAGCGTTAATTAAATTATTGAACTATTTAAAATTCCGTCTGAAGCTTGAACTCCTCAAAAACCGCTGAGCGTAAAGAATCAAACATAATACCATTCGATTCGAAATTTTCTAAGGAAGACAATAAGACCAACCGCGTAATTGTACGACGTTAATTAGCTGAGATATTAATTAAAACGTTAATTAAATTCTTTGCACTTTTAAAATTCCAAGACATTTATTTCTTTCCGTTGCCATTTTAAATTAAAGCGTTAATTAAATTATTGAACTATTTAAAATTCCAAAACTTTTGTTTCTTTCCGTACCTATTTTAAATTAAAGCGTTAATTAAATGGTTGAACTATTTAAAATTCCAAGACATTTATTTCTTTCCGTTGCCATTTTAAATTAAAGCGTTAATTAAAGTATTGAACTATTTAAAATTCCAAAAATTTTGTTTCGTTCTGTACCTATTTTAAATTAAAGCGTTAATTAAATGGTTGAACTATTTAAAATTCCAAGACTTTTATTTCTTACCGTTGCCATTTTGAATTAAAACGTTAATTAAATTTTTGAACTATTTAAAATTCCAAGATATTTTTTTCTTGCCGTTGCCATTTTGAATTAAAACGTTAATTAAATTATTGAACTATTTAAAATTCTAAGACATTATCTCTTACCGTTGCCATTTTGAATAAAAACGTTAATTAACTTATTGAACTATTTAAAATTCCAAAATATTTATTTCTTTCCGTTGCGGTTTTAAATTAAAACGTTAATTAAATTGAACTTTTTAAAATGAAAGAATGTTATTTTTTTCCATTGTCATGTTGAATACGTGCTATAACAAAGTTCTAACAATTGTTTTTATTCTAATTATTAATGACATATTTTTTCTCTGGTACCATTTTGAAAATGTGTTTATAAATAAAATTGCAATTGCTGTTTTTAGAAGGGACTTTTTTTGGCTGCGATCCAAATATTAAAAGAACTTTCTCGTTTAGAGTTTTGCAATTAATTTTACAGGAAGGAAGCGGTTTGGAAATAATTCTTTTTGGTAAGGAATTTTATATGTTATTTAGGGAGAGTGCTAAGTATGCGCTACTTGACATCGTCTTTCTTTTTGAGGAAGCATGAGCAAATAAACGCGATGGATTCTTTGATGCAGGAAAGCTTTTTAGCGAGTCGCTTTAGCGGGGAGTAGTTTGTTTAACTTTTCCTTGGTGTTTTAAAGGCGAGCCGCCTTGGCGGCGAGTAGTTTATCGAAACTTTCCTCACTACTGTAAAGGCGAGCCGCCTTGACGGCGAGTAAACTATTTAAACTTTTCTCATTACTTTAAAGGCGAGCCGCCTTGGCGGCGAGTAGTTTTCTCAAACTATTTTCACTACATTACAGCCCGTGCAACGCCGGGCCACGCAGCTAGTTGAATACTAAATTCTGTTGATAAACATTCATGTTTTTGCAAAAATAGCTTGTATATTATAAATAAAATAGTTAAAATGAAAAATAACTTTTGTTTTAGAGTAGACTTTTAAAGTTTCGTTTTCTTATTTTATTTATTCAAAGCTTTACGCTTTTCCCATTTTCTTATGTTTACTTGAAGTGAAACAAAGCTTCTCCTGCAATTCATATTTTAACACAAGAAAAAATATTGAAAACTGGTTCGCTTTCTAGAAATAGCAATATGAAAATTGTCTCTATCTGTCTTCTTTTCCTTTTAAATTAGCTCTGTGCAGCAGGAAACACCCTACGTGACGTTTTCGAAACAAATGTCGAAAAAATTATAGTTCGTTTGCAACTTTAGCGAAGAGCAATTTTAATAAAAATGATTTTAAATTCATGTTCTAAAAATGATTGAGTATGCAGAAAATGCTGAAATTTCTGAAGGAAAGTTATCTCAAAAATTTTTTTTTGTCGTAGAATGACGTACTACTAATTTTTGTGTAGTGTTTGCCGAAAAAAATACAGTGAATGGAAACAATTAGATCATAGAAATAACAAACATAAATCCCCCCTAATAATTTGGGTGTCTTTTTTTGGAGGGAGTGGTGAGTGCTTTACTTGAGGAGGAATTTCTTTATACTGAAGATGACAATTGTGAACTTTTTGACGAATTTGTAGGACTTAATAGATCTCTGTATATCAAGGTGCAACACCCTGTTTAAAAATGTTAAAGATGTTCTTGTACGACTAGACTTGCCTTTTCATTATTTAAGAGAACTGCTATGATAACGATGCATCAAATATAAGGGGGGATGAGGGATAGGTGGATTTCTAAAGTTCTTTTATATTTAGATACAAGCTATGTATATCCGCTGCACAACTCACCACAAAATATAACTGCAATGTTCCTTATGACAAATGACATAATAATTGAACCAGAAAGTTGAATACCAATTTTTCGGTTTTTTAACTTTGAAAACTAAAAAGTCATGTCATATATTGCTGGTATATATTTCAATTAATCACACCAGAAAATACGCATAGTGGTGTTTTCAAAGTGCAATTAATCAAAAATTTTACGAGCGATATTCCCATTTACTTGAAAGAATTCTATACTCTCTCACTCCCATTGTTCTCTGGAGCCCCTAGAAGTAGAGTTCTTATTCTTCATAAAGTTCATGAAATAAAACAAGAATATAACAATATTTTGGGTCTTTTTCACTGTTGAAACGTGTGTTGCATATGACACCCTTTAGGGTAAAACGTGGCGTTGCAGAAAAAGCGGTACCCCATGAAGGGGCCACACAAAAACTTATACAAAGAAGCAAAATAAACACTTTAAAAGCACAAATGAGTGGACCTTTTTCAATTTCAATTTTGAGTTTTGAGACACCCGACAAAAGCTTTGCATCTATAAACTCACATTTTATGCATTGAAAAAGGCCTTATTTGTAACGCCGAAACACGTACCTGAAGTGTTCCTGCTTATCTGTGCTTTTTAAAGTTGTATTACTTGCTCTTATTGTTAAGCACAAAGGTACTTATTTATTTCTCAAAGTGTTTTGTGTTTTAAAATCTTGAAATTTACATCACGTACGACAAATTCATTCACGTTAAAACATACAGTCGGCCCCACCTAATCGAATACTGTCAGTTCCAAGAAATATTATTCGATTAAGCGGGGATCTTTAACATTGCGTCTATGGCATGGGTTCCGGAATTTTTTTCCGTATAAACGGGGTATTCATTTATCCGTTACCCGATTAAGCGAGGACGACAGTATTTGAAATTTTATTTAAATTAATTAACGTGGCATTTATTATCTCTCTATATATAATTAAATGTACATTCATTATTATGCATATGAATTAAATAGATGACCTATAACAACGCATTTTAGATTTATTAAATTGTACATTTAAAGCTAAAAATCATATGGTTGATCAGCATGTAATAAACTTTTTCTATGAATTGTCTAAAACTTTTACTGTTTTTGTACTACATAGCTACAGCAAGAAACATACATTAATTATTTTCAAAGAATTATGACTACTTAATGACATATATGAAATTGGGAAGCGAAAAAAAAAGTTAAATACGCGGAGTTATGTATTTAAATACTTCTAAAGCTTTTCCGTTTGGAAATTTCTTACGCTTTCTTTAATAAAATATCTCCTGATTTCCTTTATCAATTCTTTTTGCTTCACTGATAAAAAACATTTCCGGAAGTTCTCCTGGTATTTTTTCCTCGCTTGATTAATAAATTCTTCTCAAGCAAAAATTCTTCCTTGGCGAGCGATACCCTAGAGTAGCCGCCAAGCTTCAAAAGAGCTCCGCTTCCACGCATCCGCTCCGAATTACTTTAGTTCCATGCGGACTTCTGAGAAGGTAACGAAAGTGACACTATTCTGTGTGTGCACTAGGGGAAATATTGCTCGTTTGTTTACAAACATAAAGATACTTTCAGCATAGAAATTGCTTTGGGAATGTAAATATTGAAAGGACGAGTCATTTAGTGAATTGTTTTATTGCTTTTAAAGGGATTTTTAGCCTTTAACTTTATTTAATTATTCTACGAAGTTATGATGCTAAATTCCTTTTTGCATAGACAAAGATAAAGGATTGCGTTAAGAAATCTATTTATGATGTTAAGAGTTTTTGATAATTGATGAAAACATAAGCGATGAGTACTTTTATACGCCTATGTTTTTGAATTGATGATTGTAAAAGATCAAGAAAGACTATTTTCATGACGTAAAAGTACAGCTGAAATTTCTCACGTGAGTTAAAGTCCATCTGAAAGAATAAAAGCTTTTCCTACAAATCATTTCTTCAAAAAAAAAACCGGTTGTGTAAAACGATCAACAAATCAAACTACTTACAAATTAGATCGCACTTGTATTTTCAAACATTATCTTGCATAGAATTCTTAATTAACACAAGCTTTCTGCTATCACACACAAAGAAATGGTGTATATATAAGTACCATAATGCCATGTACCAGTCTCTGTTAATGCATTTTCATGAATTAATTTCTTACATTTGGCTAATTTCAGATAATGTATCTTTAAAAGAATTTCGCTACCAATCCTAAGTTGGGAAAAGTTTTCAGCGAAATTTGAAAGAAATTTTGAAAAAAGAAAAGGAAAAAAAGAAAATCATGCGTTTGATGCAATGAGATAAAATACTTGAAGAAAATTTAGCTTGTTGCTCAGTTGCTGAATTTGAGTACTATAGAGTTAATTTTTTTTTCAGAATAAGAGCAAGTTGCGTTTGTTGTGTAACTGGTGTGAAATTATTTTAATCATGTTTTGGACTTTAAATTTTATACTTGTCTTTCTGTCAAACTTCGTTTTATGCGATCTGAATTCTAAAAGTACTTCACCTGTTAGGTTGGCCGTGTTAGCTCCCGACGATGACTCTTTGCCATTTTCATTGCACAAGATTTTACCAGCAGTCATTTATGCCGTGAGAACATTACTTCGACAAGGCGCAAGACCTATGGAAGTGTTGTATCGCGATACTCAATGTTCATCGACTTATGGGCCGTTAGCAACGTTTTCTTTGTATAATTCTGGATTAGCTGATATCTTCTTGGGACCCTTGTGTCCATACGTGTTAGCTCCAGTGGCTAGATATTCTTCAGTCTGGGGTTTGCCAATATTGACGGCTGGTGGCCAGAACGACAACTTCGACCACAAAGATCCACATTACCGGCTGCTGACACGTATGAATGGTTCCTATTCCCAGATAGGGACCATAGTGCTTCAGGTGTTGAAGAAGTTCAGTTGGAAAATAGTTGCTCTGCTTTTTCATAACTTTGAAGACAGGACGAAAGGAAATTCTAACTGCTACTTTACTTTGGGTGCCGTGTTTACTGCTCTCGGCAAGAAATCTTTTCACAGAGGATTTGACGAGACCAGTCCGTTGACTGACTATCCAAAGCTGCTGCAAGAAGTTTCCTTGCATTCTCGAAGTAAGATTTTTTTAAACATTATTTATGTAAAATTTATCCTTATAATAGTGCTATATTTATCATTTACTTTTAACTTTTCAAATTCTTTCGCATAGTTACTGAAATTCTTAAAACTGCTTTATAAAATACTTTTAGGATAAGAGAAATATCTCATGAGCTGCAATAGTGTCACAGCTAAAAAAAAAGCAATCTTGCATTTTTCAAGTTTTTTGCAGTAAATTCGGCAAATTCGGCCAATTCGTTTATGCAAACTAAAGCATTTCTTTTTTGTTTCCCCCAGCAATGTAAACTTTAAACCCACTTTCCTCAAAACACGATTTTTTGAGTTGTGCCGCTATTGCAGCCCATGCGTGACAAAAAAGGAAGTCCTAACATAACTAAGGGTTTTGAGTTTCTGTTCCTTCATCAAAGGTTGGAAATATATGCCTTTGTTTCTAGATATTTTGCAAAATATCTTAAACATTCTTGGATATTCAGCACTTATCTACCAAGTGTTGATTTTTATCGTATTAGAAATCTAAGGGTGGTCTGAGTACGCTTTATAAATGTGTTTTTACAGTCTTCATGTATGTTGTAAATACGCACAAATGTGGTGATATTTTAAACAAATATGTTAAAGTATTATATAAAAATACTTAATATAAAATCGCAATCATTTAGTAACATCATTGGTGAACTTGTTTATTTGCTAGATGCCTAAGTACGAGTATTTAGGTACCACAGTTTTCAAAGACAATATCCATTTGTTTTAAATCCTATTTGAGACATTAGTTATTCGTAAAACTTTCTTGAAGTCTGTTCAGGATAAAGTTTAGAAAAGAAAGTTTATTGATATCTTAAGGTCGTATGTCACATAATTATCCGTGAAAAAATAGATTTTTTAAAACTGGAACATTAATTGTTAGATGACTATCACGAGTCGTTAAAGAGTCAAATTCCTGTACTTAAAGCTATCAACTTCTTTTGAGGTAGGGTAGACCAGGGTAGGTTTACGTATGGGTCACGTTTACGCAGTGCCCTTTTCCGAAACGTCTTATAATTGGTGTGTGACCAGTCGTGACGGATTGATGCTGTTCCCTAGCAAGTACAGCTGACAAATCAACCAAGCAATGATCCAGCATGGGTAGCCACAGAAAGTAATTTTTTTTGCGAACTTAGTTTTCATAAAATTGAACTATTTTAAAATAATTTGCTTAAAAGTGATCACAGATGCCTTCTGTAATGTTACTTTGCAAAAGTAAAGTCAAGTAAGATCGTATTTTGCTCACATATCTGCCCAGTATCCCATAAACAGTACGTTAAATAGCTTAAAAAATGTGGCAATGGCGATCTATTTTACGCCTAAAATGTATGTAAACCATTCCAAGAAAGCAGATAAAAATTGAAAAAAAATGTTAAAAAACTTGGGACAAAAAGGGGTTAATATTTCTTGTAAAAGAACTATATTTTACAAGATTTTTTTTAAAACAAAGTATAATAAACTAAAGTAAAGAGTATCTGCAGATATTGAGAAAAGACACTATTTTTTAAAAATAAGTATTCACAAAAATAGTAAGTAATGTTTTTTGATTGCTTAGTCATATTTATTTTACTTACGCTACTTGCTTGTATAATAGTAGATTTTTTCTGAATTAAAAAGTGAAGGCTATGGGAGATTTCTGCAATATATTTTGAAGCTAGGGAAGGCTGTTTCTTTCAAGTTGGTATATTTGTTATGCGCAAATGTAAACAGTATTAAAGAAAAAACGTTTAAGTAGATGTGTTTTACATGTTATTCGTTTATATTTATGATTCAGGTATTATTTACTTGCAGTAAAAAAAATGTTAAATAGCTCACATTTGCGGATTATTGCATACACGTGTTTTGGGATGTCAAGAAACCCCTTTCTCAGTGCAGAAAACTGAGCATTTAAACGCAAAGACAACCAATGAAAGAATTTTTACTTTTTTAGCAAGTCTTTACGTCCAAAAACTCAGTTTTTGCTCTGAAAAGGGGGCTATTTGAAGTCATGAAACAAATGCATGTATTAATTTGCAAATTTGTGCAATTTAATATCGTTTCTTTTTTCTTTTCTGCACAGTGACAAATGTGTTTGTTTCGATCTTATTAACAAACAAGTCTGGATTTCGAGACAAAAATGTGAAAATAATTTGAGTTACATTATGTTTCGTTACATGGAATTACAGATAACCTCTAAAAAGTGTTATAAATTGCAAAAAAAAAAAAAAAAAATAAATAAATTGCTATAAATGGTACGTAATAATTAATATAATAATTTAGAGTTTGCATAGATTTAAAACCTTGAAATCATTTGAAGAATACAAAAACCGTTAAAACTTGATTAAAAATCTAATATATAGAAATAATTAGAATGTTGCAATTGAATAGTTTGATGAAGCATAATTATAAATCTAATAGTTTTGACTACAATAATATCAGATATCGTACGAAGTTTCGGCATAATCTAGCAAATAAAATTTAATATTTTAAAAATCTTTGTTTCAACTTTTAGCTGTTATTTGTCATTATAAAGAATACTGTAGAAAGAAAGTGATACATTTTTTTGCTGTAATTATAGAATGATCTAAGTCATTACATATATTATTCAATCTGAAATTATATCTTATTTAAAATTAATTACAAGTGACTAATATTTACACGTCCACGTAAGTAACAAACAGAATTTTTTGCTAAATTTCTATTCACTTTAGTGTAGTACTCGTATGTGTTGAACTGAATTTAACGATGCAAGTGTTTTTCAGGTAAGGGCAATGCGAGTTACGTTAAAAATTCTCGTGTTAAGGTTTATTTAAATATTTCTTTGTTATCGTCAACTAAAGTTTAGTGTAACGTAAATTTTACTTTTGCATTAAAAAAGTGCAGTTTTAATGAGTGTTAGTCACAATTTAGAAGCACTAATGAGTTTTAAAACAAGTAGATATTTCAAAGCCTCAAATGACCTCTTTATTTATGCTAGGTTAGTTTAAAGATCAGGTAACTTTATTTTTTTTAAATCAAGACTTGCATTTGTTGAAAAAAACGAGAAATGTTTAAAACCATGCGTACTTACCTTTAAAAATACACGAATAAATTGTTTAAAACAAAAAGCTTTTGTAAGAGTTTATGGAACATTCTTTTCAGCTGCAGAAATATTTTACAAACTACAAGTTACGACATTTTGGCGAAAGAAAAGAATTTCACTTTCGTAAACTGGTGAACTATCTGAATGCTTTGTCGATTTTGTGGCTCGAAACTCATTCATTTTTGCCATTTATGAAAAAAACCTCTAAAGCGTTGAAACTATTATTTGCTTCTCCTGAAGAGTTACGTACACGGGAGATTCTAAATATTCGTCATTTTCCACACAGAATCTGTTCAGGCATGTTTCTTTGAAATGTTCGTATAATATTAATACTATTGCTCAGGAAATGAATCTATCACTTTGGTTCGAAAAAGGGCCAACTGAAATTTGTTTTTCTAAAAAATCATGACAGGGGGCAAGTCCCCTGTAAAGTGTAACTAGGCAGAGGACTGTGTGTTTTCACTTAGTTGCGTAATATTTGCAAAACCATTGGAACATAATTTGTTACGAAACTACCCATACATATAGACACAAATCATGGACCTAATAAATGTCTCATAACTAAACTAGTTACCATTAGTAAAATCACTTACCCCTGGACTGTTTGTGCAACGACCAAGATGCCTCCTTTCATCACAAATGTGGCTCTGAAACTAAACAAAGTGGCGTTTCAACACCATTCTCGGCAATTTGGACAAATTCTAACTGATTACGTTAAACATCACGCCAAAAAACATCTGCAAGAATAACAGATATTTCCTAATGCAGCTTTGAATTTGTGACAGGGAACTGTTTGAAAAAACTCTGGACAGAACTTACATGACAATATTCAGTTTTAGAAATGCTTAATTAGAACTTATTTCATAGAAAAATTAGTTGCATTATTATATTTTTAGATAGTAATTGCCAAATTTATGTACTGTTAATAGGTTTTTTGAAATATTACCTTTAAGTGTTAGACATCGGTTGGGACATCGTTAGGACTGCGTTTTCAGTACTTAGATAATTTCTAAAAAAATAAAAGAAAATTAAATTGTTACCGCTCCAAATACAATTGGGATGCAAAGTATTAATGCTTTACTTGAATAAAGAGAGATAATTACTTTACTAAACTTTATTATTTTAGAAATACTCGGTTCGGACAGCCAATTACGAGTTTACAGAGAAACGCCCGTATACAAAAAAGACTCCTTTGAAGATCGAAGTTTTCTCCCGATTTACTCGATTGCTGTAAAGACAGTTAAAAACGCTTTTGCTCAAAAGTCATTAAGATGTTAGTTAAAAGATAAAATCTGTACAACGAAACCGGTTAGTTTTAGATTAGGTTTTTAGAAAAGTTAAATCTGGTTTGTCTATAATTGGCCCTTTTGTGTTTTTTAAACTCCCATCTCTAGCAATGTTTCAGTTTTACACAAAGATATTACAGAATATTTTTTGATTTTGTTCTTTTTCATTAAAAAAACATTTAAATGTATCAATTAACTTGTGGCTTAAGAATTTTCGTTATAAAATTTATAATCGCAAATGCTATCGTAAAAGTTACTTTTAAAATATTTGCTTAAATTTTTCGTTGAAAAAAATGTCATGTAAAAATAAAAATAATTAATATCTGAATTTAGTATTTTTACAATAGAAAGTTCATTAAAAAAAGTCTTTTAATTTTGAATTCAAGTTTAAATTTTTTATTTATTTTATTTATGTTAAAATGCTACACTCCACTGTTAATTATTTTAATACTGTCGTCCCCGCTTAATCGGGTAACGGATAAACGAACACTCCGCTTATACGAATAAAATATCTCGGAACCGATGCCATAGACGTAATGTTAAAGATCCCCGCTTAATCAAATGCCCCGTTTAATCGAATAATATTTCTTGGAACCGACAGTATTCGTTTAAGCGGGGCCGACAGTATTAGGCATTTTCAATTTTCAAATAAGGTTCGTCAATTTAAAATGCAGTTTGTTATAGTGAGTTTATCAAATTCTAAAAAACAAAACAAAAACAGCATAAAAGACTGTTTATTAAAATAATAAAACAAGTGAACTTTTCAAAATCAACTTATTTTAACATTGCTCCATTATAGTTCCGTTCATTTAAAATGAAATGCCTTGATTGAATTAATAAAGTAAATATACTTAGAGAAATTTAAAATGATTTTTCATCACGAACTTGCATGATGTTTTATTTCTTTTCACTTAAAAATGGTCCAGATAACTTGTTACAAATTAATAATGCAAATGTATGCATAGTAAAACGAATGCAACATGAATAGAATTATGAACTTATACTTAATGCTCTTTAGTATACGACTGCTGCGAAAAGTTTTATTACAGTGGCGCGAGATATTTCAAAAACCAATTTTATGTTGAGATAAAAAAGAAAGGAAACAAAATGGTGAAATTGACAAAGTGCTCTTGAAACTTTTAACACCTTTCAACAAAATGAGATTTCTGTCAACAGTTCTCATGTACGGAAAAAAATCTCAACTTTTTCTTCCACGAAAATAAAAACGAAGACGACAAAATTAAGGATTAAATGCAGTACGCTACGTTTTAATTAAGGAACATGGAAGACAGTGAAAAAAGAAAAGACTTTGAGTTTTTGCGGGTGAACTGGAAGAAAAAGGATAAGTCAAGTATAGCTCGAAATGTAGTGCTTTTGTGGTATGGAGTCATGAATAATTGTTACGTGTTACATTACAGGAAAAATTATAAAAACAGAACTTTGGTGCTATTCAAACTAATATTTCTCTAGTGTACATCATAATAGTTTTGTTGGTCATTGAATTATTTAACTACTTCCCTTACGAATTTTTTTTGGAAAAAATTGCAAAAAAAAAAAACACTTTTCTTTTTTAAATTTAATTTTGAAATACAAGAAAATGAAGCAATACAAATAAAATATGTAGGTTTCAAGTTGAATTCTTAATTATTTATAGGCGTAAAATCAATTAGTTTCACCCAAGTTTTCTCGGGATAATAATTACCTGCAACTCATACGAGCCAGAGATAACTCGGGATAATCAGGCAAGCGGTTAAGAAAACTTTTTTCTGCAATCGTTCTGCAGAATGAGCAAAGGCGGAAATTCTAATGTTTATGCATTCTGCTCAAATGAATAAATGAATACATTTAAGGTGGTGCTATTAAAGAAGTGAAAACAGTGCAAAATAACATGCATGGGCATAACAAGGAGGAGTACACTAGTAACAAAGCACAGCATTACATTAACCATTTAACGTTGTCTGACGTGGACGAAAGTGACCGGAAAATTTGCATATGCCAGTACCTAACACGGGCGTTCTTGGGAATCACGCTATTTTATTTCTGATGCTCGTCAAAGTTCCATTCTAGTAAAAATAGACAGGCTAGATTATTACTGAATGAACTTACCACAGATGGAAAAGCTATGCAGTATTATACTTGTATAAACCAAGTTTTCTTGTGTAAAGCAGTACTTTGGTGTGGTAAAGGTAATATCTCTTTTTAACCCATTTATACCCAAGTTTTTTTTAACAATTTTTTTTCTGCTTAAAACTCTTACTTGGAATGGTTTACATACATTTTAGGCTTAAAATAGTACGTCGTTGCCATATTTGTTAAGTTATTTAACGTCCTGTTTATAGGATATTTTGCAGATATGTGAGCAAAATACGACCTTACTTGACTTTACTTTTGCAAAGTAACATTACAGAAGGCATTTTCGATCAATTTTAAGCAAATCATTTAAAAATAACTTAATATTATAAAAAATAAGTTCGCAAAAAAAAACTTACTTTCTGTGGCTACCCATACTGGATCGTTGCTGGACTGATTTGTCAGAAAATAGCTGTTAATTAATTCGCTCTGATGTCCAACTAGTGGTTCTAACTGGTTTTCTCAAGAAGAAGGACCATTTAACTTGTGAAAAACAGCTTTAATAAAATGATGTACCCGTTACAGGTTTTTGTATGCAGTAGCTAACAAGCGTCCCATTTTTTGGCTACTGGGCATAAATGAGTTGATGACGGATTAAGTTTTTGCAATTTTTATGCTTGAAAGTATGATAGTTTAATTTAATTTGATCTTAATACTTTCAAGCTTAAAGTGCACTGGATGTAAAAACGTTTATATTTTCTTCGTATATTTTTCTTTTATTTTCAACTCTCCCCTTCAATATTCACCACATTCACGCAACTAAAATGGCGAAGAATACCTTCATTGTACCAGAATATTTACTTTTTGTCATTGAAAAGTAAAACTATTTTCCCCAGTTTTTTAGAGAAAAAAATAAATCTCCTGCTTTAAGAGGGAGAATGTTGAACGACAGAAGTAACTTTACAGTTCAACCTCACTATTCCTTCAATATACGACCTACACACTTACCTTCCATGAACTTTTTTCAAACGAAAAATGTAAACTAAACTTGCATTAGTGCATTCCCCCTACACATCAGCAGTCCACCGGGACTTCTCCTGGCAAACTTTTAAAAGCAAAATGTGACCGTGTATAGCAAACGGCGATTGCTAGACTCAAAAGTAGCCACCCCAGGAGTCTCTCATTTGAAAATGCCAAATGAATCTATCTCACCTATAAAAAATTATGCCTACATCTAGCCACTCCTGAGCATATTCTGGGATGCATAGGGCTTTTGAAGGTGGACTTAACATCTAATCCCCTACTTGTTATAGATTGTTTTGACAGTCAACAACCTACTGGAGTTGATCCGACTTATGTCAGATCTTTAAAAAAGATAAGAAACGAGAACAACATTCCGTCAATATAAAATTCAGCTTTAGGAAAAAGCAATGAAACATCCATGTTTTGAATTGTTGTTTAGCAAATGCAAGTAACTAATTCAAGACAATTTTTGTGATGATCCACCATATTCATTAGTGCTTAAACGGATGGAAATTAATTATTTTACACGCCTTATGTAAGTTTTCGAAAATAACGAAAACATAATCTGTGTTTCAATACCATTCAACAAAACGCTTGAGGCTTATTTCAACAAACAAATTTTTGTTTTCTGAAGTAAAGTCTTCTATCAACAAGCTTTCTTTTTATATTTACGTTACTTCGGCGATAATTACTTGATTCTTGTCAAACGCAATTATGTAACCATTAAATAGTGTCAAGCCAAAGGTTCACCGACGAAAAGACAATAATACCGGGTGATTTAAGAAGAACTTGTTCTCTGGTGTCTCCAAATTATGTAAATGAGACAATTATGAAGCTTTTATTCTCTCCCGTGTGGCTCTTTCTTTAAAAAGAGTTCCGTGTAGTTTCTGAGGGGTGTAAATAGCTTTAAATTAATGACTTCCGCTTTTTTAACTGTCTTGTTGTCTCGTAATTAAGGAAAAATAAATTACTTCTAATTTTCACAATTCTTCACGGTAATTAAATAATTTTCGGTCACACGATTGAGCCGTTTAAAGATACCGATAATGATAAACTACTTTGGTGACTAACAGGAGTAATAGGTAAAACTAATTTAGAAGGCGTATTATCTTGGAAGGTGATAAGATAAAAGTAATGTTATTATATCTGAAATGTTCAAGACTCTGACAATTTTTTTTTTTTGTACGGAGATAAATGTATCGGGTATGTTAGCGTATCAAAAAAAAAAAAAAACTGGTTAACCAGAACTCCATTTTAACGAGATGCTCGCGACACACCCGACTGTTCAATAGAATCTGTATTTAACAGCGACACCCTAAATCAAACTTGGTCAGCAGAGTCCATGTTTAACAAAGAAAATAGGAAAATAATGAAAAAAAACTTTGTAACAATAAGACACATCTATGCATAATGCGATGCATTAATCTGCAATGTATGTGTTCTATCACATTGATTTTATGAACCTAATTCACAAATACTAAAGAACATGTATTTATTCAGAAAATACAGTGTACGATATTTACTCATAGATGCTTGGTTTTTTGCATTCTGTCCAGGCACAATGTCTTTCGTACGTCAAAACCTACGTTCTATTGAACTAAATAATTGAAAACCACACTTAGTGTTTGCTCACAACAACAACATTGCGCATCTATCTTAAATATATTCTGGACCGCTGCGCCCTCTGTGAAATGAAAGTTAAAGTTTATAAAAGAAATTAACATAAATACTCTGAAACTATCAGCAACATACAGGATGAATATTGGATGTTTTTATATTGGAATTCGAGATTTTACATATTTTGTTCTAAATAACATCTCAAGTAGCACACTTCGTTTTTTAAAGGTTGTAAAATTGTTATTAACGTTGTAACAACCGCTTAAAAGCGTTTATAAACGTTTAAATATTATTTGTGCTACCTGGGATAGCAATCAGTATTTTTTCTTTTACAAGACTCATGCGTTCGACACTAAGAAGTAAATACAGATCCCTGCTTCCATGTCTGTTTTCCATTCCGTGACTTTCCTTCCATAGGTCACTTTTTACAGCTGAAATATTTTATTGCTCCAAAATTTTTATAACTTAAAACTAAAAATGCAAATTAGCATACTAAGGCAGGAATTCAAGTGAAACAGGCGATCGCATATTGCAATCGCTACTGGAAATGAATTACATTAGAACGTTTCTTGATAAAAACATCGCGACGTCAGCGTGACGTTTGCCTATAAAAACGAGCTAGATAAAACGTCACAGCCTACTTGGCGAATAAGAGGAGATTGCTGACTGCTTGTGAGCTCTTATTGGCTCCACCCGGAGTGACGTCAGTGCGATTAGCATTTATAGCGATTGTAACTTATCCAAATTTGTAAATTTGCGATTGCAATGGTGAGTTGCGATCGTCCGTGTTTCACTTGAATCCCTGCCTAAATCAGAACTGGTCTGTTCTTAATTTAAAATAGTTTGAAGATATTTAAAAGAGGCATTTTTACATGAACTTTGTTTGCTCTCTGTGGAGATTCGTTTAAAATGTTTAACAATGTGAATTTTTATAACAAAAAGTATAAAGTATGAAGTAATTGTGCATTTGAAATTAACATTTGGTAAAACTAGAGACGACAAAGTTTCGAAGAACTCATCTTAACGTTCTGTAAACACGCATAGTCAGTCTTCAATGTTGCTTTATTATCTTCTGGTGTATACTTTGTGTGATAATTACGTTATTTGTTTAATTTAATGGGGAAAATCACGCAGAAATGTTAAATGGCAAAAACGTCGGAATCTTGTGAAGAGAAAAGACAAACGTTTTTGTATGAACATCGTGGACGTTTGTTTGTAAATTGGGTAGACACGTTATTTGGATTGGAGAAACTTTTCAAATTTTGGATCATCAGGAAGCGAGCATTTAGTTACAAAAAGAGTTAATCAGTTGCAACTGATGAGTTTTGAGGCTTTCGAGGAACACAAATTCAATTCCATTATTTTATCAAGGAGATTAGTTTATTTGGATTGAATGGAAATAAATGTATGCGGTATGGAGGGCGTTTTTATAATGAATAGGTAAATAGTGGGTAATTTTATTGTTTGACAAGCACATTTTAACAAATAATGGGGAAAATGTGAGTTTATGGATGCACACATTTTTGCATTGAAGATGGGGTAACGATTTTTTCAGCCTTACAACGCACACCTAGATGCCTACACACGGCTCTATCCCAGTATACGGTACGCTCTCTAGTTGTGGTGTATTAGTTTGGTTTTAATTCATAGCTTTTGAATATAAAAAAAGTTTCGGCAACCCTAAAAGTCGCCAACGGGTTTGGAGGAAGAAATACCATAAGGCAATACTGAAGTTGGCAACGAAACTAAAATGGAAGACAAGGAGCGTACCGTTCACTGGGAATTAACCCCTACATACACGTGTTTGCAGTATTTCTGCACATTTGTGCTTTTCAAAGTTAAAAGTTTGCTTTTATTTACGTATGTGGACAAATATGTACTGTAACTTTCGGTACTGCTTCAGTTGTTATCAGTACCAGGGGACCGAGCCCGCTCGGTTAAAAAAAAAAGAGGTTTGTGAACTCGTGTTTTTTTTCTAAAATGCGAAGTACTTATTTAGATAAACTTGAAAAGCATTTTTAAGCCTTTGGTTGCAATTGCCTTTGGTTGCAATTATGCTTTGAAAACTGTGAAAATTTGTTTTAAAAAACATAACCTTACTTAATCCATGCTCACTGTAAAATCACACCCAATTTCATTTCATTTGGCGCTAAACCGCGGGAGGGTTTGATGAGAATGGATGCAGAGTCCATGTTCTCCAGTACGCATTTGGTTCCAGTTGGTTTTGACTTTCACTTGACTTCACACTCCAAGGTTCCCCCCGTACATACCATAACTTGTAGTTTAACAGGGATGGGGCCTTGAAGAGCGCTCTGTTCATTTTTGAACCAGGCCCAAGGGTTGAGCAAACCCTTGGCCCAGCATCCCTCACAGGTATCGTTTCACTTGGAGGATTTTATGACCACGAACATTTTTAACGTCCCCCAGCCACCATTAATGAAGACGGTGGATCGTTGATTGGCTGGGCTTCCTCTATATGATCGGACCAGGACCCTCTGGTTACTAGTCCGACGACTTACCCATCGGACTACCGCGGCCCACACCCAATTCTAACTTTCTTTTGATCGATCTCTTTTAAATTTCAAAAACAATAAAATTCTAACGTGTTGCCAAAACTCGTTTGCCAAATACCATAAAAATTTAAATTTACGCTGATGTGAATAAATATGAAATCCATTGTTATAATAAAACGTGGTTGCTATGAAACAGTAACAATAAGAGTAATCATAAAGAAAATAGCGAAAGAAAGCTCGCGTCAAACTTCTAATGAAGGCACAAAAAAGAAAAAACGCCTATGTAAATGAACTCAAAAACCAAAACTTTATCTTAATACAAAATTTTATCAAAATCGTTAGAGCCGTTTTCGAGATCCGAAGTATATATATGAGCGATTTCATACCAAATCACCGAAAAAAAAAAAGTTGGTCGCACGACCGACTCGGATTTTTCTTTAATTTGGTACACAGATTGATGGTATAGAGGTATGAAAAAGCCCAAAAGGTAAGTTACCTGCTCCACTTTTTTTCTGAGATACATGCCCTCAAAGTTTGTCCGCCACGTCAAAATACTAAAAAAGTGATGTTATTTAATCATTTTTTATAAAAAATCGTACTCATGCAAAATAAAAGTGTTAGATATCTATGGAAACTAGTTACTCCAGGCATTCTGAAAAAAAATACTAGAACGTTCATAATGAAAATTGCCAAGGTACAGGGCTCTTTGAAGTTGTCACCACAAAAACTTGATTTTGCAGATTTTGCTAAAATTCAGGCATTTATTACAAAAAAAGGCAAACAAAACCAATGGTTTTCTCACTTTCTGGTAGTGTACAGGTCCTCCCTGTAAATTGCTACGCAATAAATTTTTTGGGTTTCTCACTCCTTCTTGGAAATATTTTAGCTTAAAGATAAGCCGTAAGGCAAAAAATGCGTTTTTGGCCATCTTGGCAGCCATTTTTCTCATAAAGGGGGAGCAGTAGAAACTTTAATTTTTTTTTAAACAAGCCACTGATATGTTAGCTATTCACAGGAAAAGAGTTTACTTTTGGTTATTTCTCCCATTAAGAGATATCCTGCTGACAGTATATGCATGTTTTTCGCGACGACCATATGCTTTTGTTCCCCCTCTCATGGACTAAAAATTAATTAAACCAAAAAATAATGATATATTTATTATTAGCTGTATTAACTACCCAATATGTCATGAAATTTAATTTATTAAATCATTGAACAATAAATTAGATAATTGATGAAAAAAAGAAAAAGTATTTCTCTGATGCCTGAGCATTATGCATTCATAATTATAAAGCACTAAATACTTTCTTGAGAAATTAATTAACATAAATGAGCTCTAAATAGTTATATTATAAGCAATACCCAATCTTGTGATTGGGATACTCCTGTTTTTAATTGAAGAATTTCTTGAATATCACATGAATATCAGGAAAATAAATGAGGTCTTTTCGTTTGATGTAGGATATTTTATGACAAATTTCATTTGATGGGTTACTAACTGAGCATGGTGATAAAGAGCTATTAATTTCAGCATCGAATTCCATTTTACCTTATTAACAGTTAAATATTTACAAAATAATTAAATAAATAATTTAATATAAAGCCATGCTTGAAGAATTAAAATTAGTGCAACTAATTTATTCCCAGCCTGATCTTTACAAAATTGACATGCGTTGAGCACTGAAAAGAACTGACAAGAAAAAGTTTACTCACTAAAATATTAGTTCACAGATACTATAAAGCATACATTCTATTTTCCACAAAATAATACTGCAACAAAGAACAAGGATATCCTCCTGTTTATAGCCATCAATCAGGAACATCCAATCACAAGATTGGGTATTGCCTATGAGATAAATATTCGAAGCTCCTTTATTTTAATTGATTTTTCAAGAAATTCTTTAGTACCTACCCCTTTATACCCTTGTTCTTTGTTGCAGTATTATTTTGTAGAAAATAGAATGTACGCTTTATAGTATCTGTGAACTAGTATTTTAGTGAGTAAACTTATTCTTGTCAGTTCTTATCAGTGCTCAACACATGTCAGTTTTGTAAAGATCAGTATGGGGATAAATTAGTTGCACTAATTTTAATTCTTCAAGCATGGCTTTATATTAAATTATTTATTTAATTATTTTGTAAATATTTAACTGTTAATAAGGTAAAATGGAATTCGATACTGAAATTAATAGCTCTTTATCACCATGCTCAGTTAGTAGCCCATCAAATGAAATTTGTCATAAAGTATCCTACATCAAACGAAAAGACCTCATTTATTTTCCTGATATTCATGTGATATTCAAGAAATTCTTCAATTAAAAACAGGACTATCCCAATCACAAGATTGGGTATTGCTTATAATATAACTATTTAGAGCTCATTTATGTTAATTAATTTCTCAAGAAAGTATTTAGTGCTTTATAATTATGAATGCATAATGCTCAGGCATCAGAGAAATACTTTTTCTTGTTTTCATCAATTATCTAATTTATTGTTCAATGATTTAATAAATTAAATTTCATGACATATTGAGTAGATAATACAGCTAATAATAAATATATAATTATTTTTTGGTTTAATTAATTTTAAGTCCATGAGAGGGGGAACAAAAGCATATGGTCGTCGCGAAAAACATGCATATACTGTCAGCAGGATATCTCTTAATGGGAGAAATAACCAAAAGTAAACTCTTTTCCTGTGAATAGCTAACATATCAGTGGCTTGTTTTAAAAAAAAATTAAAGTTTCTACTGCTCCCCCTTTATGAGAAAAATGGCTGCCAAGATGGCCAAAAACGCATTTTTTGCCTTATGGCTTATTTTTAAGCTAAAATATTTCCAAGAAGGAGTGAGAAACCCAAAAAATTTATTGCGTAGCAATTTACAGAGAGGACCTGTACACTACCAGAAAGTGAGAAAACCTTTGGTTTTGTTTGCCTTTTTTTGTAATAAATGCCTGAATTTTAGCAAAATCTGCAAAATCAAGTTTTTGTGGTGACAACTTCAAAGAGCCCTGTACCTTGGCAATTTTCATTATGAACGTTCTAGTATTTTTTTTCCGAATGTCTGGAGTAACTAGTTTCCATAGATATCTAACACTTTTATTTTGCATGAGTACAATTTTTTATGAAAAATGATTAAATAACATCACTTTTTTAGTATTTTGACGTGGCGGACAAACTTTGAGGGTATGTATCTCAGAAAATAAGTGGAGCAGGTAACTTTCCTTTTGGGCTTTTTCATACCTCTATACCATCTATCTGTGTACCAAATTAAAAAAATATCCGAGTCGGTCGTGCGACCCCCATTCGGTGATTTGGTATGGAATCGCTCATATACAAGAATTGCTCGTCTAAAGATATTAGATAGATGTAATTTTGTTTTGAAACTTAATATTTTAAGAAAATTGAGTTTCGTATTTATTTTTTTTTAACCTGAAATATCTTACTAAACACTCTTGAGGAGGAAAAAAAGTGTTTGAAAACTAACTGTAGCACTTTTATACTCAATTTTTAAATCGTACTTGAAAAGTAAAATAATCCGATTTTTATATCGTGTAAGTTACCATAAAATTGAATAAATGTCGCTGGACAACCACCACTGCTTTTATCCCATGGCTTTTGAATAAATGAAACAGCCTGTATAAGACACTATCTAGTGAAGCCTTGCTTTAACATTTCAAAAAACAATAACAATTTAACGTTGCCAAATACCATAAAATTTAAACTCGCGCTGATGTGATTAACTATGAAATCCATTGTTAAATTAAAACGTGGTTGCTATGAAACAGTAACAATTGATAATAATCATAAAGAAAATGGCGATAAAGAAAGCGTCTCAAACTTACTTAATGAAGGCACAAAAAACGGGTTTTTTTGTGAAAACTGGCGTTTTTACAGAAAAAACGCCGACGTAGATGAACTCAGAAACCAAAACTCCATCTAAATACCAAGTTTTATCGAAATCGTTAGAGCAGTTTTCGAGATCCGAAATATATATATATATATATATATATACATACAAGAATTGCTCGTTTAAAGATATTAGATTTATTTATTTTTCGGATCTCGAAAACGGCTCTAACGATTTCGATAAAACTTGGTATTTAGGTGGAGTTTTGGTTTCTGAGTTCATCTACGTCGGCGTTTTTTCTGTAAAAACGCCAGTTTTCACAAAAAACCCCGTTTTTTGTGCCTTCATTAAGTAAGTTTGAGACGCTTTCTTTATCGCCATT
Source organism: Uloborus plumipes (assembly GCA_038373865.1). Classification (NCBI taxonomy): domain Eukaryota; kingdom Metazoa; phylum Arthropoda; class Arachnida; order Araneae; family Uloboridae; genus Uloborus; species Uloborus plumipes. The sequence goes on from JAXGGA010004535.1 coordinate 66,426, forward strand.
TTCTTTGTGATTATTATCAATTGTTACTGTTTCATAGCAACCGCGTTTGAATTTAACAATGGATTTTATAGTTAATCACATCAGCGCGAGTTTAAATTTTATGGTATTTGGCAACGTTAAATTGTTATTGTTTTTTGAAATGTTAAAGCAAGGCTTCACTAGATAGTGTCTTATACAGGCTGTTTCATTTATTCAAAAGCCATGGGATAAAAGCAGTGGTGATTGTCCAGCGACATTTATTCAATTTTATGGTAACTTACACGATATAAAAATCGGATTATTTTACTTTTCAAGTACGATTTAAAAATTGAGTATAAAAGTGTTACAGTTAGTTTTCAAACACTTTTTTTCCTCCTCAAGAGTGTTTAGTAAGATATTTCAGGTAAAAAATCAATAAATACGAAACTCAATTTTCTTAAAATATTAAGTTTCAAAACAAAATTACATCTATCTAATATCTTTAGACGAGCAATTCTTGTATATATATATTTCGGATCTCGAAAACGGCTCTAACGATTTTGATAAAATTTTGTATTAAGATAAAGTTTTGGTTTTTGAGTTCATCTACATCGGCGTTTTTTCTGTAAAAACGCAAGTTTTCACAAAAAACCCCGTTTTTTGTGCCTTCATTAGAAGTTTGACGAGCTTTCTTTCGCCATTTTCTTTATGATTACTCTTATTGTTACTGTTTCATAGCAACCACGTTTTATTATAACAATGGATTTCATATTTAATCACATCAGCGTAAATTTAAATTTTTATGGTATTTGGCAAACGAGTTTTGGCAACACGTTAGAATTTTATTGTTTTTGAAATTTAAAAGAGATCGATCAAAAGAAAGTTAGAATTGGGTGTGGGCCGCGGTAGTCCGATCGGTAAGTCGTCGGACTCGTAACCAGAGGGTCCCGGTCCGATCATATAGAGGAAGCCCAGCGGGACGTTAAAAATGTTCGTGGTCATAAAATCCTCCAAGTGAAACGATACCTCTGAGGGATGCTGGGCCAAGGGTTTGCTCGGCCCTTGGGCCTGGTTCAAAAATGAACAGAGCGCTCTTCAAGGCCCCATCCCGGTTAAACTACGAGTTGTGGTATGTACGGGGGGAACCTTGGAGTGTGAAGTCAAGTGAAAGTCAAAACCAACTGGAACCAAATGCGTACTGGAGAACATGGACTCTGCATCCATTCTCATCAACCCCTCCCGCGCTTTAGGCGCCAAATGAAATGAAATCGGATGTGATTTTACGGTGAGCATGGATTAAATAAGGTTGTGTTTTTTAAAACAAATAACAGCTGTTTTAAAAGCATAATTGCAACCAAAGGCTTAAAAATGCTTTTCAAGTTTATCTAAATAAATACTTCGCATTTTAGAAAAAACACGAGTTTACAAACCTCTTTTTTTTTAACCGAGCCGGCTCGGTCCCCTGGTACTATATATATATATATATATATATATATATATATATAATATATATACAAGAATTGCTCGTTTAAAGATATTAGATAAATGATATATAATTATTGGAAATTATCTTATGTTAAATGACTAAGCTGTAAAAAAAGGGGGGACTCGTGGAGCGAAGTGAAATAGCATAACTTACCTTTAAAAAAACATGAACAAATTATTAATTTGTTTAAAAAAAGTAGTACATTTTGAAAGAATAATGTATTTAATAATAAATTTTTCATTGAAACATTTTTCTTTTTGGCTGCAATTTTATATTTTGGAAAAAAAAGAAATCGTCGCCTTTTTTATTACGAGCCAAAGTGAAATCAAGTTTTTCAAATGAAATCATGTACTTTGATTATCATAACTTTATTTTTAATAGAATGAATCAGCAGATATTAGGAAAAAAAGAACAACTGAATAAATAGATACTAAAACAATAAATGACTAAATAAATCAATTTATTCATTAGTTTGTGAAAATAATAAATAAGCGAATCGAATAGTGAATAATTAATGAGAAAAAGACAAATAAACATATAAGTAAATTATTAAGTAGAGGAATATATATTAATTGATAATAGCATTCATACGTTATTTAATTAATGATCAAATAAATGAACGAAATGAATTACTTTACTTTGCCTCAATTACTTTGCCCCGCATGCATTTGACTAAGTATACAGAACATCCAAAATAGAAATAAGTTAAGAGTATTGAATCTAACAATTGTAGGTCATAATTAATATTTAAAAGATTAATAAAAATGACTCTATGATTTTATAATAAAAAATAATTTTTGCCTTGCAACAAAATATTATATGCATTTTAATTTTCGAAGAATTATTGTATTACACCATATGCTTTGATCATTCACAACTTCTCCTGATAGAAATAGCCCAAGTAGCACACTTCGTTTTTTAAAGGTTGTAAAATGGTTAATAACGTTGTGACAACGGATTAAAAGCGTTTATAAAACGTTTAAACGTTTTTTGTGCTACCTGGGAGGCTACATGTGTAACTACTTAGTTAGGATATTAACACACAGGTGGCGCTAGAAACAGTAAATATTTTACCTTTTTACTTAGCCCTATATTTCACTCTGCCCCACATTTCGCAACGTAAAAAATAAAATGTTTTGGATGCATACAATTCTGAAATTTACCAGCTTCTGTAAAAAATGTTATATTTAAAGATTTACCAATTTTCTTTACATTTTAAATCTTTATACAAACTATTAGAAAGTATTTATATTGAAGTTTCTACCATTCGGAAACCATTTAGTTGGCTAGGAAAAGAGCAGTCTTTAGAGCAATGTCCTTATTTCGTTGAAAAATACTGAAGCAAACAACTAAATACTTAGGGAAAATGTACTTGAGATGTTACGGGTTTTTCCTTATCACACAATCTTCAGATGAGGGCATCGCAATTGCAATGACATTTCTTTGGATTATTACCTGGTGTCGTAGACTGCCTACTCGTTTCGTAGAAACGCTGAAGTACTTTAGTCCCTTGAATGTTCCCAGCAATCTTCTGAAGGGATTTTTGAATGTTTTGGAAGTCGTTTTGATATTGTGCATTTCAGTGAAGTATTTTTCGAGTTTTGAAACTCGATTTCGAAACGTCTGGAAAAGTCTGAGCTCATCTGTAACTGTTCTTCAACGTGATGCTTGCTTTAAATTCTACTCTAAATGACTTCAAAAGTACCATTACGATTTGGTGAAGTCCTGAGTTTGTGCTGTATTTCGAAAATAATGGACTCATGACTAAAAGATTTATTATGATAACGACTTCTCTACATAGATTTTCGAAAAAGAACTTACACGTGGAAATAGGAGAAATAAATTGTTTAGAAAGGCAATAAAGACATGTTTTTTCAACTCCCGAAAGTTAATCAGAGTAAAATATGATCAAATGTTTTTTTAATTACGTTTACACCCATATGCTGTGTCGGACTAAGGGGACGCAAGCCGATGAGCTTGTCCCGGGCGGTAATTTCTAGGGGACGGCAAATCTGCCCTATTTAGTTAAATTGTTCGCTTGATACAAAATATGTAAAATTTCTGGAAATTTAAAAAAACCCTTTTTTCGCTTTTTTCTGGTGCATGTAAAGCAAATTACGCGTATAACACTGGTAACTAATTGGTAACTAATGTTTCAATGCAGATTTACGCTGTTATTACTCAATACTGAATTGAATTCTACATACAGTGTAAAGATAACCTGAGGCTTAAAAACAAGGACATATTTATCATCAGCTGATACTGAATTTATGTAGCTATTAAGAAGAGAAATACGAGGGTGAATCAAATATAAACAAGACTTATTTTTTAAAATATTTATTTTGATTTTAAACGCACTAACAATCATAGTTTATTTTTCTACATAATCTCATGATATAAAAACACATTTTTCCCAGCGTATAGGTAACTTTTTAGTTCCTTCCAGGTCCAAAGAGTCAGGTCGTGTTTGTAGCCAATTGCGCACATATGCTTCAGTCTCATTATCGCTGTGGACTTTGTGACTTCCTTGAGAGGACCAAAGACATGGAAGTCGCAGGGAGACAGGTCTAGACTGTATGGAGGGTGCTCCAGTGTCTCCCAACCCAGTTGCTCCAATTTTTGTACGGTCAGGGCTGCTGTATGGGGGGCGAGCATTGTCATGGAGGAGAATCACTTTTCTCATCGGAAGGTCTCGTCTTTTGCGGCGATATGCAAGTCTGACCTCAGTCAAAATTTTGCAGTAGTATGTCGCATTAATTGTTAGACGCTTATCACCTTCAACAAGTTGACGAGCACTGTCGATGTTGCCCCGCTGTAATGCTGGTGCTGGGTCTGCGGTCATGGCTCTCATTTTCAACACGTTCACGGCCATCCACGAACTGTTTATGCCAAGCAAACACTCTAGCTCGCGACAGCGTCTCTTCCCCTAACTGTGCAGTCAATTTTCTCAAGATTTCGGCCGGTTTTACACCTTCTGCAGCTAAAAACTTGATAAAAATACGTTGCGCAATAGAGGGAGGTACCCCCTGCTTGGACATCGTAACGATGGACACTGAGCGAGTCTATGATGATGAATCACGTGCTTCCCCGACTCCTGACAAACCAACCTACCTGCCAATAACAGCGGAACGTTCTTCCGTCACTATTGCGCGCGCAGGTCCAAAAGTCTCGTTTATATTTGATTCACCCTCGTATATCGATTGCATATATTTTTCGAAAATCGTTATTATCACATGCTTTGATCTTCTGTGATAACTTTTTTCTGAATGAAACTGTAGATTACATAGTTAAAATATTATCATACAGTTTCGCCTACAAAGAGATTAATTATTTCAACTTGTTTCCCACAAACCGCTTATTTCACTTTGTCCCATATTCCTAACACAGGAAATACAGGGTGTCCATTAATTATTGACGGCGTTCCCGTGCCCCATAACTTTCGAATAAAAAATAATAAGCAAAAAAACAATGACGTATTCGTAAATTGCAACTCAAAAAGTTTTATTTGATATAAAAAAATATTGAATTATTATTAATGACATAAAAAAATATATTGAAATTATTGCCCTTCGTGGCTCGTAACACATCGAAACGAAATTCGACTTCCCTCCAAATGTTCTCCAGTATTTGTAGGCTAACATTTTGGATCGCAGTGACAATTCAGCTTTTCAGTTCATCGAGGGAGGGAACAGAAGCTTTGTTTTCAATGTTTTTGCAAACCTCCACATAAAGAAGTGCATTTGAAAAAACGACAATACACGAATTGTTTTATCTTGCACTGCCGACATTTTTATTTATGACGTTATAATTATTCAGACTGCACGTGCGTTAAGATTGCGCACGTGCGGTCCCCTCCCCCCTCCCTTGATGAACTGAAAAGCAGAGTTGTCACTGCGATCCAAATTGTTACCCCACAAATACTGGAGAACATTAGGAGGGAAGTCGAATTTCGTCCCGATGTGTTACGAGCCACGCAGGGCAGTAATTTCGATATTTTTTTAAATATCATTAATAATAATTCAATATTTTTTTATGTCACAAATAAAACTTTTTGAGTTGTAATTTACGAGTATGTAATCGGTTTTTGCATATTATTTTTTGTTCGAAAGTTATGAGGTACAGAAACCCCGACAATAATTACTGGATAATGTTGGGGACGCATAAAATTTTTAAACTTACCAGTTTTTGTAAAAAATGTTATATTTAAAGAAATACAAATTTTCTCTAAATTTTAAACCTTTATAGAATCACTATTTAAAAGCATTTATGTTGAAGTTTCTACAATTCGTAAACAATTTGGTCGGCTAGGAAAAGAGCATCTTTAGAGAAAAGTCTTTATTTCGTTGAAGAATACTGAAGCAAACAACTAAATACTTAGAGAAAATGCACTTGAGATGAAGGTTTCTCCTTATCACACAATCTTTAGATGTGGGCATTGCAATTGCAATGACATTTCTTTGGATTATCACCTGGTGTCGTAGACTGCCTACTCGTTCTGTAGAAACGCTGAAGTACTTTAGTCTCTTGAATGTTCTCAGCCATCTTCTGAAGGGATTTTCGAATGTTTTGGAAGTCGTTTTGATATCGTGTATTTCGGTGAAGTATTTTTCGAATTCGGAAACTCGATTTCGAAACGTCGGGAAAAGTCTGAGCTCATCTCTAACTGTTCTTCAACGTGATGCTTGCTCTAATAGTCTAAGATCCCACCGCAGTTTATCTACACTCATAGCGTACACTCATCACGTATATATCAAATTAAAGCACATTTTTTTTTGAACGTGATGCACTAAGTCTTGGGATGTAAAAGTGCCCGAAACCTATAGGCAGCCTGGCCTAAACGGGACATATGAATGTAGTATTTCTACACTCATTGCGTACACTCATCACATATATATCAAATTAAAGCTGATTTTGTCCTGAATGTGATGCACTAAGGCTGCCTATGTAAAAGTGGCCCCAACCTCTAGGCAGCCTGGCCCGAAACAGGTCACATGAATGTAGTATTTCTACACTCATCGCGTACACTCATCACGTATTTATCAAATTAAAGCTGATTTTTTTCTGAAAGTGATGCACTAAGGCTGCCTTTGTAAAAGTGGCCGCAACTTGTAGGCAGCCTGCATAATAGGTCACATAAATGTCAAATTTTTACACTCATCACATGTATATCAAATTAAAGCAGATTTTTTTCTGAAAGTGATGCACTAATCTTCCACTGGAAAAGTGACCGCAACCTATAGACAGCCTGGTCTAAACAGGTCACATGAATGTAATATTTCTACATTCATTGCGTACACTCATCACGTATTCATCAAATTAAAGCTGATTTTTTACTGAACGTAATGCATTATGGCTGCTTAAGTAAAAGTAGCCGCAACCTCTAGGGAGCCTGGCCTAAACAGGTCACATGAATGTAGTCTTTCTACACTCATTGCGTACACTCAGCACGTATATATCAAATTAAAGCTGATTGTTTCCTGAACGTGATGCACTAAGGCTGCCTATGGAAAAGAGGCTGCAACCTCTAGGCAGCCTTTTCTAAACAGGTCACATGAATGTAGTATTTCTACACTCATCGCGTGCACTAATCACGTATATGTTAAGTGAAAGCTGATTTTTTTCTGAAAGTGATGCACTAAGGCTGCCTATGTAAAAGTGACCGCAACCTCTTACCAGCCTGGCCTAAATAAGTCACATGAATGTAGTATTTCTACACTCATCGCGTACACTAATCACGTATATATCAAATTAAAGCTGATTTTTTTCTAAAAGTGATGCACTAAGGCTGCCTATATAAAAGTGGCCGCAACCTGTAGGCAGCCGGGCCTAAACAAGTTACATGAATGAAGAATTTGACATTTATATGGCCTGCTATGCAGGCTGCCTACAGATTGCGGCCATTTTTACATAGGCAGCCTTAGTGCATCACTTTCAGAAAAAAATCAGCTTTAATTTTACATATACGTGATGAGTGTAGAAATACTACATTTATGTGACCTGTTTAGGCTAGGCTGCGTAGAGGTTGCGGACACTTTTACATAGGCAGCCTTAGTGCATCATGTTCAGAAAAAAATCAGCTTTTATTTGATATATGAGTGATGAGAGTACGCGATGAGTATAGAAATACTTCTTTTATGTGACCTGTTATGCCAGGCTGCCTAGAGGTTGCGGCCACTTTTACATAGGCAGCCTTAGTACATCACTTTCAGAAAAAAATCAGCTTTAATTTGATATATACGTGATGAGTGTACTCGATGAGTGTAGAAATACTACATTCATGTGATCTGTTTAGGGCAGGCTGCCTAGAGGTTGCGGCCACTTTTACATAGGCAGCCTTAGTGGTCCATGTTCAGGAAAAAATCAGCTTTAATTTGCTATATACGTGATGAGTGTACGCAATGAGTGTAGAAATACTACATTCATATGTCCTGTTTAGGCGAGGCTGCCTATAGGTTTCGGGCACTTTTACATACGAAGACTTAGTGCATCACGTTCAGAAAAAAATGTGCTTTAATTTGATATATACGTGCTGAGTGTACGCTATGAGTGTAGATAAACTGCGGTGGGATCTTAGACTATAAATTCTTTTGAAAGTAACCTTAAGGGGACCAAGACGAAAATAACTTTTAAAAAATCGAATTTTTGTTTTTTATTTTAAAAAATAGAAGAGATGTTCTCCTTTCCGAAAATATATAACTTATGAGAATTCCGGTTAACAGAAACCCGTAAAATAGAAGGATTGCAACGTAAACAGTAAGGAAATATGCAAGGGGGGAAATTGTTTTCGCCGGTTTTCTCGAAATGTACTTTTTCGACGTTTAGGTACACTTTAAAGAAGTTCTATTATTAGTATATGTTTGAAACTTGGCACAATTATTTATTATCTGCACATACTTCTAGTGAACCTAAAATTTTTAGAAATCCTGTTGAATATTTTGTGTAAAAGCTGATTTTGGTGATGAAAATTTTGGAATGTTCAACTCTAAATTTTGTTAAAAATTTTCAATTTGTAAAACAAAACTTAAATGAGGTTCTTGATATTAGTTGAACTGTTTTAGGAATACAGAGAAAAAAGTGTACCTAACTGTCTAATGATAATATTGTCCTCAATAAAACTACGTCTTAATTCAGGCAATGTTTAAAAATATTTTTTAATAAATGAAAGTTTTGAACAACACTATGATGCTCACGATAGTAGTTAAAAGGAATAGAAAAAAAATTCACTTCAAAATAATTATTTTGTGAAAATTTATACAGGTTCGAAAAGTAACCAATTTTCCTGGATTTATTGAGTTGAGAACGTCTTGGTCCCTTAAATGAGCCATTACGATTTGGTGAAGTCTTGAGTTGTTTGTGCTGTATTTTAAAAGGAGATGGCACGTGACTGAAATATTCATTATAATAACGACTTCTTGAAATGGGTTTTTGAAAAAAAAAAAAAAAAAACTATCACCCTCAAATATTAGAAATTGATTTAAAATACGATCCAGGGATATTCGAGTTTTAATTCTCGAAAAAAAAAAATCAGAGTGTTATATGAAAAAATGTTTCTTAACTTACTTTTACACCCGTATGCAGTGCCAGATTTAGAGGGAGCAAGACGAGGCCCTTGTCCTGGGTAGTTATTTCTACGGGGCAGCAAATTTTAATTATTTTTTTAGCGTTAATTAAAAATATGTAAAATTTCCGGAAATTTTGAGAGATGGCAAAAAAGTTTTTTGTCGTTTTTTTCTGGTGCATGTAAAGAAAATCACGCGTATAATACTGGTATAAAATTATATAGTTTTTTTTAATGTATATTTACGTTGTTATAGCTCAATACGGAATTAAGTTCTACATGCAACATAAACATAAGCAGGAACTTAAAATCAAGGACTCATCTAATTTTTAGCAGACACTGAATTTATGTAGCTATTAAGAAAAAAAAGAAATAAATAGTTTGCATATATCTTTCGAAAACTGCTTACATTATCACGAACTGTGATTTTTCAGTGATCACTTTTTCCTGAATGAAATAGACTACATGTGTTAATACATATATTATGAGATAGGTTGCGCTAGAAATAGAGTAAAGATTTCACTTTTTCACTCAAACTGCGTATTTTACTTTGTCCCATATTCCCCGATATAAGATATATAATGTTGGGGAGGTGCATACAATTTTGAAATTTACCAGTTTCTGTAAAATATATTATATTTAAAGAAATACAATTTTTTTTTTTATAATTTTAAAACTTTATACATCATTAGTAAGCGTTTGTATTAAAGTTTTTGCAATTCGGAAACAATTTGGTTGGCTAGGAAATGAGCATTCTTTAGAGAAAAGTCTTTTTTTCGCTTTATCAGTGTTTTATAAGCGCAAGTCCCTTTACATGCATTTGAGAAACATTTTTATATTCTTTTGCAAAGTAATTAATATGTGACTTACGCTAGTCTAACTTTGGGATACAGAAATATACTGACACTGCTACACTTGTCTTTTTTTTTCTATTTGAAACAATTTTAATAATTGACTAGCTTATCACCTAGCGTTGCCCTGTATTACATTATGTTTAACTTACTTCATGCTAAAATGAAAGCGCTGAGCCTTAAATTGATGATTCATTGTTACTTGTAATCTTCGGGAAATACTCATATTTAAATGTGTTAAATTTATCAATTTGTATGCTTAACCCATTAATACCTGGTCCAAAAAGTGTTTGAATTACCAAAAATGAACACTTTAACCAAATAAGTGTTCAATTATTACCTTTGTATTGTTTCAATCCATTATTAACAGATTGTAGCACATAACCATTGTATTATAAAGTGTGTTCCGTAGCCGTGTAACCAGTGTACAAAATATCTTTGGGAAAAAATGTCAGGCATTAATGGGTTAAAGGCTTATCTCTATTACTCTACTTGTTCAAAATTCAAAGGGAATGGCCATTTGAGACCAAAAATTTGAATTTGAGCTTTTTTTTTTTTTTTTAAATTTCAAAACCCGCCTATGTGAATTCTAGTGCTTAAAGGAGCCTCTGTGCCAAGTATGATGAAAATCTGATGAAAACTGGATTTGTATAAGGAACAAACATAAACAAATATACATGCATCCATTTTTACATACAGGGTGTTCCAAGTTAACCTTCATGACCTCTATTTCCTCAACCGTTCGTCCTAGATGTATACTTCCATTTGCAAAATTGCTCGAAATGAGGAGGAGAGTTAAGATATGGAAAGTTTGAAGCGAAAAAATAATTAGTTAAGAAATAAAAAAATTAACTTTTTATAAGGGCTCCGGGACCCCAAACTTATATTTAGGGAAAGAATCTCCATTGAAAAATAATACTAACACAAAAAAATGACATTTGTGCGATCAAAATCCATGGAGAAATGAAACATGAAACTTTATGACTTATACCACTTTACACTAGCGTTATTTTAAGTGATTTTGGGGGCCATATACACGCGAAATTCGCACCATTCAGAGTTCTTTAACAACAAAATATTCTTTATTTTCCTAAAATATATTTAACTGTGAAAGTTATTTAACATGGAAATTAAAATACGAAAAAAATTGAATAAGAAAGAATGAAAATATCTTGCTGAATTCGCGAATATGTAAATTTACCGACTGTATAGTGATTGCTTGAAATAACGTAATCTCTTGACTGCAGAATAAAATCAGCTTAACTAGATGCATTTCGTTAAGGCTTGAAGTTACGATGTACACTACGGAACAGTATGTAGAAATGGTGTTGCTTTACGGACAATGTAATCGCAATGAATATTATTGCTTAGATTCTACATATTTCGTGTGTTTAATATCTTTGTATAAAATTGTATAATAATTTACCTTGTCTTGTTACGTTTTGTAGTCTTGTATCATCTGTATTTATTTTTGAATACAATAAGAAGCGAAAGCTTTCTGACATGGACGAAACAAATTTCATTATCGTACCTAATCTAAAAGCTCGTTATTCCTCTGGCAGGGCGAAAATTTTCTTTTGTCAATTTGTTTACGGGCCCGGAGCATTTAAAACTCGAATATCTCCGCGAATTTTGATCGCACAAATGTCATTTTTTTTTGTGTTAGTATTATTTTTCAATGAAGATTCTTTCCCTAAATATAAGTTTGGGGACCCGGAGTCCCTATAAAAAGTTAGATTTCGTATTTTTTGACTGAATTATTTCGCTTCAAACTTTCAATATTTTAACTCCGTACCTCATTTCGAGCAAATTTGCAACTGGAAGTATGCATCTAGGACGAACGATTGAGGAATTAGAGGTCATGAAGGTTGACTTGGAACATCATGTATATATATATTCTTGAAACTGCATAACATTTTTATACATCCCGTTACTTTATCTACTTTTTCCCCAGTCTAAATTAAGACTTCCAATTAAGCGTAAATTAAAACAGGCCAGCAGAGGGAACGTAATATAATTTTTTATTAATTTTACTGCTTTATAAGAGAGAAAACATATAACCAATACCCAAGACGGCAAGTTTTGGAGGAGGCTTTTAACATATCTCTCTCTATTTTAGGGACTTAACGCAATTGAAACATTTTCCAGCAAGGTTTTTTTTTTCTTTCAAAAACATCTCATAAACTGCTTCAGTCTCAATCTCTTGCAAATTAATGCTGTAAAACTTTAAGCTCATTATTTCGTACGCTCGCTATTTAAGACTAAATTACTGTTACCATTCAATTATGTTTTAATTTTGCAACTTTTTAAAAGCTACTTAAGCTTATTTTGTACATAATTTTATTTCCTCTGCTAATTTAAAAGGTAAACGGTATTAAACGCAAAAATGTAACGAGGAAAATTTCGTAAATTAGGAAAAGTTGCATGTATGTAAACTGCTATGGCATATTTTCTTGCGTTTCCCTTAGACAAAATAGATTTTTCCTTGTAAATTAAAAGCGAAGAAAGTTAAGCTCATTAGAAGAAATTACGAAAAAAAAAGTTTACATTCTTTTAATACTGTAACTACTTCAAATGATTTTGAATTGAAAATTTTTAAAGCAAAATAGCGTGCTTACACAAGCATACAAAAATCGTTCCATTAAGAAGTAACAGTTATGTACAGTTAAAGTTTGTTACTATGCAGAAAACATTAAGGAGAGAATCAACGTTGTTGAAGACAATTTTGAAACATATTCTCCACACGTATTTTGGGATTATGCTACACACACACACGCACACACAAAAAATATAAATAAATAAATAAATAAATAAACAATAATAATAGCAAAATAGCGTTTGAGCTTTTGTGTGATGAGAGGCAATTGCAATTATGGTTTGAAATCACAAGTGAGTAAAAGATTTTCTTAGAGCTGAGACGACTTTATAAGTAATAGCAAATACAAATGTATATAGCTTCATTCAAAATAGTTATAACATAACAATACGTATTCAGTTGAATTATAAACTGGGTTGAAAAAATATGTGTAGTTTACTATGTCTAAATTTATCATAGTTTTTTAACTTGTATACTTCGCACGAATTAAGTTTTAAGAGCGTTAAATTGTAAAATATGATGAAACTGATTAACAATATGATCTAGTTCGTAGATTACGCTATAATAATAAATGCAGTATATCACCCTGTTTTATATTAAAAACAATTTTTTACTGTTACAATCAGTTTCATAATTCCATTAAAGTCGACACATAAAACTTAGGTGAAATTCAAGAAAATTATGGCAATATTTGCAGGAAGCTTTATGGATTTTACATTTTTGATTTATTGCGTCAATTCAATAAAGAGGGGAACTTACTAAAAAAACATGGACAATTTTAGAGCCCTTAGCTCCTAAATTAAGTAATAAATGAAAAGGAGTAGAGAAAACTTTACTCAAATTTGAAAGTGGGAGCAAAATATAAGTTGACAGCAAATATTTTAATATTTATATTTTATTCCATCATTTTTTTAAACACAAGATTTTGTCTCAAGTTAAGATCACATTGGTTGAAAAAAGACGATCTTAATCACTTTGGAGTGACATAAAAAACCCCAGAACTGACACATCCTTTGTCATCTTATTTTCGCTTTGTTCAAAAATTAATAAAGCCTCTTAATTAAATATCACGTTGACTCATGTAATTGCGTTTTTGACTATCGGAATTTTTTTCCGTCATACGCACTATCAGTATTTCTCAAAATAAGCAAAGGGAACTGTTAAACACCTTCAGATGAGTGATACTACAAACCAATAATGCTTGCTTTTTAGCTTTAATTCATTTGCAGCAATTGTTCTAATGCATTGAATTTTCAGGCACAGTGATCACTGCGAAAGTAACCAACGTTCGATTGCACATGCGCGTTGGAATATTTAACATGTAATTTAAAGAAAACAGGTTTTCTTTTTCTTTAAATCCATTGGCATGGGATTTATTGTTGTCTTTTTGCATTACTGCTCTTTTAATATAGTGATTACGCTTAACGAGAAAACTATTTAATTGTGCCAACGCTCACGAAACAACTGTCAATACGAACCTGTCAGAACTAGACTTCATTATTCATTCATCAGTTTTTTTTTTTTTTTTTGTAATTCCATCCATGACTTCAGGTATATCAGTTCTGTACCTCAGAACCAGACTAACGTAAGTCCATTTTCGTCATTTTTCAGTAGAGGGGAAAAATGATGTATTCGACAATCGTTTTTCCCCTCTACCGAAAAATGACGAAAATGGACTTACGTTAGTCTGGTTCTGAGGTACAGAGTTATGCTCATAGCGAAAAATAAATAAAAAAAATAAGCAACTAAATAAATTTAAAAAAAATAGACCTTTGCTTCCTTCTTTTAGCAACCAGCGGTAAAATTTAATCAACGACCAATCTAATGGAGAGCCATGTGCCTAATAATTTTTCTTTCATTCATTGCAGCAACTATTGTGTCCTAGAAGTCACTCTTGTTCATTAGAGTAGTTGGCGTAGACACTGAATGTATGTAGAATATAATGTTTTTTGCTTGAATTGGCATCACATCTGCCGACAGTCAATCTTATCGAAATCTAGCTATTCGTTTTGAAGTTTTAAGTTGAATTCCTACCCTAACACTTCCCTAACAATTTTAGTAGTAATTGGTATATTTTCGTAAGATGGTTGCAGGCCGAGCTGTCAGGGAAAAATACACTACGGCTACACCTCATTGAATCTATTAACTCCATAATATAATCATCTCCAGTTACATACTAATTTTTCTTGAAGTTTTTTTTCAATGCAGTAGTCAATCTAAGAACAAAAAAGTATATGTTGAGACATTTCCTTGAAGCAATGAGCGAGAAAATCTAATTAGTTTTGTTCTGATCAAGATCTTCTTTCATACAAAGTTTTGTTTTCATCTTTCCTAAAATAATTCTTGCTGTATAACAATCATTCTAACAGAGGAAAATGTCCAACTTCGTCTACATTCTTTGGCGATATTGACCCAAGAAAAAAACCTAATTAGCACCAATTCAGATCTGGAAGCATTTGCAGACTAAGCTTTGATTAATGTTCCCCTTTGTTTTGGAATCATAATGCACACAAAAAGTGATTATCACATATAGACACGAAAACACGAATTTAAAAAAAACATTATTTTAAATACCATAATAGAATATATTGTGTTCTATATGCTTTCTTTTCTGAATGCAGTACATTTTGAAATTTTAAGCGTATTGATCAGAAAATTATGCAGAAATTACTTTCTATGCTTTCTTGCACACAATGTAATCATTAACCAAAACATATCAAATCTATAAATATAAGATGATTCAGTTTTGAAATGCTACTTTATACATTACAGCAAAATACAATACGCATATTTTCTTTAAAAACCTTAAAACATCCAGTAGAAACTTATGCATAATAATACAATTTATGCTATTAAATAGTCTCAGTTTTTTTTCTTATACAGAAGCCGTCAGCTTTCGACATACACGAGGACTGCGTACTATGCGCCTCGGCTCCTGAAAAGCACAGAACAAATTTACAGCACAGAGATGTTGAAATAACAACCATGGTCAAGGCGGGACTCGAACCCGCAACCATACTTGCCTACGAGGAGAATACTCCACCTCTAGGCCACCGTGGCCCCCAAATAGTCTCAGTAGTTGTTTTTTTACATTATTTTCTTTCTTCCTCCCTCATCGACTGAAAAAAACATATTTATCTGCAAAATATTTTTTTTTCATCTCTGAAACTAAAGACTAGTGTATATATGAAAGTAATAATTTTGTATACACTCTTACTGAGTCTTGAAATATTGGGGAAGCTGCAAGATTTCATGATCAAATATGTCTCGAGATTTACTGCTTTCGATGAGATTAGAGGAAGAAGAGAAATCCGAAAAATGTTTGCTTAAGATATTATTCTTACATTGATCTTTAAACTAAATTTGAAAAGAGACTTATTTCATTTTGTTAAGAGGGAAACATGAGAGCAGAATTGTCCGGAAGTTGTTTTAGTTTACCTTAAAAATAGTAATAAATTGAATTTTCCCTTCTGCAATCACGAGATAGTTCTTTCAAATTGAGAAGGAAAATTCTGAATATGTATCGAATAAACCGTTTTCATCCGAAGCACACATTGAGTTATTTACTTTCCCTAGGCAATCTAAATTTATAATGCTTAATACTATTTAATTATCGATATTGTTTAATTCATCTGAAAAGTCAAGTATTGGTATTATTTAATCCATTTATTTGTAGTTTCTCAGTACTATTGGTTCTCCCTCCATTTCATTGGCACTTTAAGAAAAGTGTTTTTAAAAAACATAAGCGATTAGCATGATACTTCCTTCTTAAACCCTGCTACCAGTTGTACTAAGGTAATATTTAAGTAAAATATTTTGGAGAATATTTCCAAAACTACACCATTGGAAGAACACCTCGTAGTTTTTGTTCTAAAAGTAAATCTTTGAAACATTTTTCTTAGATGAACTGGCCGTAATCACTAACTTCTCCACATTTTCAGTGAAAAAACGGCTAGAAAATGCCGTATTTGTCCACTGGCTTTGGTGTTCAATTAGCTGGGTTGGATCTTTTTTTTTTTTTTGAATTTCAACCTCCAAATAACCTGATGCGAACTAAAAATTCTCACTGTTTAAAAAAAAAAAAACCTTATATATCATCTGATGGGTTTTTGCTGCCAGGTGGAAAATGCTGAAATTTCTAACAATGTTGTGAAATTTCGCTTAAGTGTTCATTTTTGTTGAATTGACTTTGCACTTAATATAAATTCAATGAACAACGGTGAATTTAATGTTTTTTAAAAGACATCATAATGCATCTGAACGTAGTCGTGATTAATTTATTTACTGGTATTTCATGCAAGATATAGGAAGATGGACAGTTTGAAATATTTTGCTTTTGCTTTCATTCAAAAGCTTTTTTTTTTTCTTGTAATCATACTGATTAATTATAACAAGCAAATATGTTCACTCGCTGCCAAAAAATCAAAAGAACACCTGTTACATTAACAATGCTGTTGTATGAAAAGATCCTCGTTTTCTAGATTAAGGGGTTACAGTACCTTTCTAAGAAATTTCTATAGTTTACGTGAAAAGCGTAAATCTTTGAAACCTTTGTTTCTGCACTTATTTAACAATCAATAATTTATTTTCAAACATAAAAAATGTTTCTCACTTTTTCTGAAAATGTGAAAAATTTAAGAACATTTCAATTTTGTAAAAACTCTAAGGCTTTTTTGTTTTTGCACTTATTTCAAAAATTCTTTTTGCTAAATGATGACAAGAATTACCTCTAAAAATCTGTGCATTCATTTTCTTATATATTGATTTAAAAATATTTTGTGAATTTTTATGTAAAAAATTATTAGAAAATTTTGTTGTTAAAGGTTTAACAAGTTCTAAAAATTTTAGTACCTTATAAAATGCTTATTCAATGCACAGTTTTGTTAAATATATTATCCTAAGTGTAAATAGTATTGCTTTAAAGTTATATCTTTAATAGAAAAAATTCCTTAGCGTTTCCAGTAACATGGAAACACCAAAAACTGATCATCCAAAAAAAGCACTTTAAAATTTTTGCTTTTCCATTAGAACACATAGCCGCGCATGCCCTAAAGTCACTCATAACTTTTTAAATAATTGAGATAGAGCAATGCTGTTTTTTCCAAGTGCTCTATATAACCTTTACTTTTGAAACAAGCAATAAAAAAATTTTTTTTTTGGTGTTTTGGTCATTTTTGAGGTACTATGATCCCTTAAATTCTTGCCCAATTTTGAAAATATTTTTTTTTCTAAATTATGTATCCCCGTTGTGTAAAATTTGATTGCTCCGCATAAAGCCAGTAATCATCAACGCGTACCAAGGTAACAAAACAATATTTCAAAGAAAGATAATCCGTTTTGCAATGTTCCTCTAAAATGCGAAATTTTTGTCAAAGCAAATATCTGAAAGCGTATTTTTATTTAATATGCATACAAAAAGAAATTTTCTTGTTTAGCTCTGTATCTCCCTCAATCTAAAAAAAAACGCGAAGAAAAAGGACAACAAAAATATCTTCTATGTTTTTCTTTTTCTGCTGAAATAAGTCACATTTTCAATGCGTCAAATCACCGGTTGAAGCAGCAAATGTGAGTATAAACAGTTATTGAATATTTATGAAGAAAATTTTATTATTTTTCCTCTAGTTCAACTTTGGAATACTATTACAATTGAATTTTGTACTATACCCCATCGTACTGTTTGAGATTTCTATTAACAAATGACATTCAAAGCAATTTCGAATGAAATATGAAGTTTTTTTTTTATTACTTTTAGATATCGATTGAACGAAAAGTGTTGAGCTGCGGAGTTTTTAATGTTTTAAATATTTTCACCCTAAATGTTTTCTCCGTAATTTTTGTCGTTTGATTCGAAAACGAATTTTTAGTTCATTTTTTAGTTAGAAACATAATAATCCCTCTAATTGAAAAAGAAAAGTTAAAATGGCTTATTTTTATGCTGATTTATTTATATGTACAGTAAACACAGAGTCCGGCATAATGAATAGTAGGACATAAGAGGGGAAAATCATCGAAACAAATTGAAACAGTTATTAAAGCAAAAATTCAAAAGAAAGAAATATATATACCGTTTTCCATATCGTACATGCCATTACTTGGTTTTAAATATCACACCATACACATGGTCGTTACCACGTCCTGAGCGTCATGTGAAACCTACCATCACCAGATCCAGCACGTTTAATGAGATTTCTTCCACATTTGTAAGTATTCTTTCCTTGAGTACACTACACATCCTCAAAGATGAGGTTTTTTAAGAAATCTCGACAGGTCTCTTTTCGATAGAAAAAAAATCCAAACCTGTTCAACATTTTAAACCTACCACTGCACTGATACACACAAATGACATACTAATAACTATCATTCGTTGTTGCCATTCGAAGGGATTATGATAACTATTCTGTACCGAAGAGAAAGAGGAGCGTAAGTTCAAAATGGCAATTTTGACTTAACCCATTAATGCCTGACATTTTTTTCCCAAAGAAATTTTGTATACTATTTACAAATAGTGTTTAATGGACAGGAAAAATAATAAAAAAAAAATATGTAAAAAATATTTTTTTTATTAAGGAAAGAAAAGCCGTCCCTTAAAAATTACGATAGACCTCAGAGGGTACATACTTTTTTACTATTTTTTTGCCTATATTATTTAAAAAGACATTTTATAAGAAGAAACAAAATCAGCAATTAACATAAACTGGGAAGCTGAGAATAACTTTGAAAACTTAGCTTTCTTTCTTGAGATTGTGAACGATGTCATTTTTGATAAAGATCATACTAAAACTGCTACTTTACAATGGTTATGTGCTGCAATCTGTTAATAACGAATTGAAACAGTACCAAGGTACTAATTGAACACTGTTATTTGGTTGAAATGTTCATCTGGGGGAAATTCAGACCCCTTTTTGGACCGTCCCTAAAAAGGGATGCTAGGCATTAATGGGTTAATAACTGCATTGCATGCAGAATCGTATCCCGCATCCACACACGAGCACGTTATTCAATAAAAGAAATTAAGTCCATTATTTATCAGCTTCAAAAGAGCGCGAGTCCCATCCTTTATAGGCATCAGAAAAACGTTTCGCGCTCTCTTGAGAAGAAACGAAAATGGACTTACGTAGGACTGGCTCTGAGGTACAGATATGTTATTTCAGGAGTCGAAAAATATCAGTAATCCATAGCGGTATTAATGATTTAACTTACTGTAAAAAATGAGTAATGTTTTTACGGTATAATACAGCTAATTTTATTGTAATCAACTGTAAAAATTGCTTATTTTACAGTAATAAACTGCAAAATTCCTACTTTTACAGTACTAAACTGCAAAACTGCTAATTTTGCAGTGGTGAACTGCAAGATTGCTAATTTTAGTTTATATCCATACATTTTACAGTATTAAACTGGAACCTCTGCTGCCAGTATTATACTGCTGCTTTTACAGTATGATACAGCTCAGGGGTGCCCACAGGGGGGGATTATGGCGCAAGTTGCGCCATCAAAATTTTTGGGGGGGATTTTTAAAACTTATTTAATACTTATTTTATTCATTAATTTATTTTTTAAATTATTTGCTGATTTTTTTTCAAATAAAAATTATTCATTTATTTATTTTTTTTTAATCAAATTATTTTTTTTATTTCGTTGTTATAATTTTTTATTTATTTATTTCCTTTCCCTTGTGCCTGGAAAAGAACAAAAGGGTCATTCTGTCAAGTGATCCAACGTTTTTTACCTTACATTTTTGTATTTCTTTCACATTTGGCTCATCAATTGTACCCCTTGAGGTAATCAAAAGTCTCAATTTTTGGATTTTTATCTCTATTATTTTTTCATTTATGAGACTTTGAACTTTGGAAAAACCCTCGTTTTTCCATGGATAAGGATACATAAAAGGGACCATAACTCGGCACCAAATATAGATAGAACGATTTGGTAAAAAGCATTTTAAAGTACGTTAGTTGCCGCTTAATTGATATGCAACATGACTAATTTGATAAAAATTTTCTTTTTCAAAAAATGAAAAATTTAAATTTTCTCAAAAAACATATAATGAATTTTTTTGAAAAAATTCTCAAAAATTCTTGTGTATTTCATCTATGTTTGTACAAATTTTTAGATTGGGATCTCAATGGGATCATATTTTTTTGAATTTTTGAATAAAACTGTATAGGAAAAAAATGATATTTTTTAGATTCTATTTATTTAAATACTATGTTCTCTTGCTCGTGATGGTCTAAAAAGTAGTAAACAAACATGAATATGTTTAAAGTGAGCTGGCATGAGCTTATAGATTTGTCCAGGTTCACCCCCCTACCCCTTCCTCCCCACACAACCACTCTTTTTTAAT
>JAXGGA010004536.1:0-87200 GCA_038373865.1 Uloborus plumipes
TAACAGGGCAGACCTCAAAAATCCAGGACTTCATTGCCAGGTGATAACTACGATCAAAATAGTTCGGATCTTTTCACACATTTCCAAACATTTCTTGGGCAATCCGGAGCACTCTCAGGTCCTTTTTGTGTCGTCAGGTCAATAAACTTTTGGGAACCAGTGTTGGCACACACCTTTGTGCTCAAGTTCAAATACTACTGTGACAATGCGATGAACTGTTGATTTTGTTAAGTTTAGAGTTTGTGCTATCAATTGAAGGCTCAATCGTCTATCAGAGTTCAAACAATCACGCACACGCGTCACATTTTCGTCGGCTCGTGAGGTTGACGGCCGCCCGCTGCGAGGTTCGTCCGTGATGTTCTCTCGACCCTCCATGAACGACTTGTGCCATCGAAAAACTTGGGATTGGGACAAGCAATCAGTCCCAAAGGCCTGCTGAATTAATTGAAACGTTTCGGTGCCAGACTTCCCAAGTTTAACACAAAACTTGATAGCGCACCGTTGCTCCTCCGAATTGTCCATTTTCTCGTGTCACATTTACTGTAAAAGGGGCTCACTATATCACACGTTCTGTCTCTCTGGCAGCTGACAACTAAAAAACACCTGGCGCAATTTGAAGCCTACACCCCCCTACACCTGGCCCAGCTGGTTAGAACACGCTGCGCTGTATCATTGCGCCAGAAAAAAAATTGTTCGCATTACTTTTGGGACGCACCATGTAAGTAAGTTTTGAAATGAAAGTTAACGTTTTTTAATTTCTCTTTCAGCGTACAATGGCGTTTCTGCCTGCATGAACAAAACGTGTGTAAACACGGCCTGTGTTAATGAAAGTGGCGTTGAAAAATGCATTTGTCCATCTGGATATTCGGAACAAAATGGTGATTGTGTAGGTGGGTATAATAACTGAAATTTAGTTTTATGTCATCACCATAAATATTTCCTGAACTGCCCTCTAAGAGAATATTGTGACAATTTTACTTTAATTTACTTATTATAATGGAGCAAATTATTTAGAAGTGTTAAAATTATATGTAAAGTAAAAGCAATCTCAGATGTTTTCGAACATTGAAGTCTTTGCTGAAATGCTGCAGTAAATCAGGACCATTTTTTTTCAAGTAATAAAGAAAAAAAATGTTTTTGAGTACAGTAGGGGTAGATGCGAATTCTCTCAAAATTAAAAATGATGCAGATCGACTCATTTGCTGCTTTGAAGTAGAAACAGCCATCTAAATTCTTAGTAATAAATTAATAAATATAATCCTTGCCAAATGAATTCCTTCCTTCTTAAAACACTTTTCTTGAATGATTTCATTAGTTTATGTATTTGTATTAATAACTCTCAATGTTTTAGACCATTGATTGTTCAAAGAAGCAATATTTTTCGTTCGATGTATTAGTACCGTACATGTTTTAAATAATATATTTCACATTTCTAATCCATAGTGGCTATAAGGGCCGCTACAAAAGGGAGTTGATTCATCCAAGATTTTCGTTTTAAAATATTTACATAAAATACATATTTTACGTTTATCACCGATCTGGCAATTTTATGTGAAAATAAAATTTATACGTTTTCTGCATTGCACTACATACTTTTATTTCAGAAGTTTCTTTAATTATTTTTTTTTTTTTTTTACGTTTAGATGACTGCACATCTCGCCGTTTTCTGCATGGGTTCTGTCCAGGTTCATGCGAAGCAGAGAAGAAAGCTGGCTTTCGATGCCAATGCGAAGGAAAATATGTTCTTTCCAAGGACGGAATAACTTGCACAAGTAAGTTTAAGGAGTTATTTGAAACATTCATTTCATTTGCATAAGAAGCTCAAATCGTCCAGTTTATAATAAAGGGTGGCATAATTTACGGTTCCAAATAAGCTAAAAAAAAAATAGCAGTACGCGTTTTGAAAACGTTGGGCTTATTGGTTTTTAGACTTTATCGCAATGAACGTTATAAAAACTATTATTCAGTTCCGTTTTTTAGCAACGATTCAAAAAGCTTTTCCTCAACTCACAGGACGGATAAAGTATAATAGAAACTTTTTAAGTAGTAAATAATGCTTAAAATTGTGTTTAAAGAACTTTACAAGGATGTTAAAGAAAGCCTCGGTAATATAGTTTAGTTTTTACGTATTAGTGATTCTCAAGCTTTTTACATCGACCGCCATATTTAGCAGAAATTTTTTTTCCAACACCCCCAGGTGAATTTGCTAGGGGCTGATTTGTCAGAGGCAAACGCTTAAAATGATTGTATTCGAACTTGCAACATCCTCTCATCCCCCTCCGGGGGCGGTACCACCCCCTTGAGAAACACTCGTTAATATTATCACTAGCTGCCAGAGCAGCTAGATTAGCTTCCTGCGGCATGTTGATGCACAACGTGCCCCCTCTCTAACTTTTACCTCATTCTGATGTTATATTATTTGGTATAATTTAATGTTCATTCGATTTCAAGACATACCACGCACGTGGCCCGGCGTTGCACGGGCACTTCGTGCCCTGAAAGTAGTGAGAAAAAAAATTTAAAGAAATTACTCCCCGCCAAGGCGGCTCGCTTACAGGCGCTTCACGCCTTTACTTTTTTCCTATATAAAAAAATCATTCGAATTATTGAGATGCTTCACGCCTTCAAGATGGTGAGGAAAGTTTCAGTAAGTTCAGGTCGCTCAAAGAAAAAAAGCAGACATAGATACTCAGTTTTTAATATAAGTAGATGGCTCTTCAACAAATAAATGTTTCAAAATATTACCAGTAGCTAGCGATAAAAATTCTACGTAAGTGGTCCGCTTATGAGTTTCGTGTTTGATTTAGTTAAGCCTTCATTCAAAATTCTCATTATCATTGTTATTATACTGTTTCATAGCAACGACGGTTTGCAAGAATGGATTTCATATTTAATCATTTATTAGGCTTAATCGCTTTAAACTTGACTACTTATTAATTGATATCTTCGCTAATTAAAATCGTATAATTATATCAATTGAAACTAAAGAAGCTTGAAAAATTACCTATCTATCGGTACCTGGTTCGACTTTCAGTTCATTGGCGTTCAGGAGAAAGAAGCGTGACATAGAAAGATAGAAAGATAGTTAGAAAGATAGTTAGAAAGAAAGATAGTGAGAAAGATACTCAGTTTTTAATATAAGTAGACTAGCTGCCAGGGCAGCTAGATTAGCTTCCTGCGGCATGTTGATGCATAACGTCCCCCTCTCTAACTTTTACCTCATTCTGAAGTTGTATCATTTGATATAATTTAATGTTCAGTCGATTTCAAGACGTACCACGAACGTGGCCCGGCGTTGCACGGGCACTTCGTGCCCTGAAAGTAGTGAGGAAAATGTCAAGAAACTACTCCCCGCCAAGGCGGCTCGCTAACAGGCGCTTCACGCCTTTACTTTTTTCCTGTATAAAAAAAATCATTCGAATTATTGAGATGCTTCGCGCCTTCAAGATGGTGAGGAAAGTTTCAGTAAGTTCAGCTCAGGCGCGGATCCAGAGTGGGGTCATGGGGATCATGACCCCCCCCCCTTAACCGACCAAATATAGCAAAAAATTGCATTTTTGGGACTTATTTTACGAAAAAACTGCCAAACCACCCCATTTTTGCGCAAAAATTGCACTTTGACCCCCCCCTTTCCGAAAATGACCCCCTCCTTAACCAGAAGCTGGATCCGCCCTTGGTTCAGCTCGCTCAAAGGAGAAAAAGCAGACATTGATACTCAGTTTTTAATATAAGTAGATGGCTCTTCAACAAATGAATGTTTCAAAATATTACAAGTAGCTAGCGATAAAAATACTATGTAAGTCGCCCGCTTATGAGTTTCGTGTTTGATTTAGTTAAGCCTTCATTCAAAATTCTCATTTTCATTTTTATTATTGTTTCATGGCATGGCAACCACGTTTTGCAATGCAAGAATGGATTTCATATTTAATCATTTATTAGGCTTAATCGCTTTAAACTTGACTACTTATTAATTGATATCTTCGCTAATTAAAATCGTATAATTATATAGATTGAAACTAATGAAGCTTGAAAAATTACCTATCTATCGGTACCTGGTTCGACTTTCAGTTCATTGGCGTTCAGGAGAAAGAAGCGTGACATAGAAAGATAGTTAGAAAGAAAGATAGTTAGAAAGAAAGATAGTTAGAAAGATAGTTAGAAAGATAGTTAGAAAGATACTCAGTTTTTAATATAAGTAGATAAATAGTACATGAGTAATTAATTACTTATTAGGCAATCTTGTGTTTGAATGCTTTTGAGAGCTAGTGAATATTGCTTGAAATGGAAACGTGGTGGGTGACTACATATGAACAGTTTATTTCAAAAAGTAGTCACGAGACAAGTTTTAAGAGCTCGAAAAAATATTTTTAGCCTCATTTTAAAGAATATTCGATAAGGACTGCCATATTTTGAACCAAAATGTATACATATTTAGACATATGTCTTTCAGTAAAAAGAGTTGTAAGTGAAATTGAACAATTTAATGTAACGATATTAATGGTTTCTAACGTTAGAAATTTTGCTTTTTAATTGGTTTTTGCAATTAGAGATTCAAATATGCACTCGTCATTATTCTCAATTAAAAATTTTTATTAGTAAAGAACGTGTCTCGATAGTTAGGAAACACTTCAAGAAATAAAATCTATTATTTAGAATAACGCAGTCAATATTTTCGTTGTTATCAAAAGTTTTGTTTGAACTAGATAGCTAAGTATTACTTTCAATTGTCTTTCAAGTGTAAATGCCATTAAAGATTATTTCATGGTATACACACAAAGAAAGGCCTATTGATATCACTGACATCATTCGCTTCATTTAACAAATAGAGATAGAGAAATGCGCCAGAAAAGGTTCTTTTAATAATTTGCATTAGCAAACCATGGTTTTAAGTAGAAGTCATAATACGCAGTAATTAAGAACTATTCTAAATATTGGAATACGGTTTACTAAATCTTTAATTACATAAAAGAGCCTAGATACACTGGATTTGGATACAAAAAGAAGATATAATTGCACTAGAGTGAGAAGTAGAACTAATGTGATTGATTTTTTTTTTGTACAAAAGTTTTAATTGAAATGAAGACAAAGAACGCTTTATTTTATTCATTGCATTAATTTCTAAATTGTTTTATAATAAATATCAAAGTATCACGCGCAACTAATCAGAAACGCCAACTTTATTTTCTTTTCATTACTGAATGAGGGATATTTGTTTATATAACTTTGTAATATTTGAACTATTGAAATCAAAACTTGGCTATCCTTTTGTGAAGAACTGTTATATATATTTAAAAAAAAAAAAAAAAAAAAAAAAAAAAAAAAAAAAAACAATGTTAGAAAAATCAATGCGTACATTATACTCGATAACACACTTCGTTTTTAAATTGTTTTAGAGTTCTTTGTGACGGTAGCAATACACAGTTGAGTAACAACACAGTTGTTCAAATTATGTTCTTACTATTCCAATAAAAATGAGCTATTGATTCAAGAATTTATGCTCAATGTTTTGGTTAATTTGTAGCATCTATTTCGTTATAGAACACTTTTGAAACTTTTTTACAACTAACTAACCTTTACCCACGTTTTCATGAACTGAAAAAAAAAAAAAAATAAATAAAAAATAAATAAATAAAAGCTTTGGCAACATACCGCCAAGTGGTCGTGCCAACTCATATCACTTCAGTGTGTATTGAAATTAGCACTTATTCACCCCAAAAAGGGGCAAAAGACCCCTTGGAAACATTCGAATGAAACCACAAGGAGAGGTGCACAACTAGACTCCCCCCTTAGAGTTTTCCTACTAAACTAGAAGCTTCTACGGCATACTGTTTTTGAGTTATGCGACATACATACATATACAGATGTATACGTACATACAGACGTGACGAGAAAACTCGTCGTAATGTACTCGGGGATGGTCGAAAAGGGTATTTTCGGCTGTTTGTATGTTGTTAGGTTCATATGCACGTGCTGACGCGTCGAAAAAACTACTGAACATTCATTCGGGGGTGACCTAAACCAAAATTTAAACCGAAATTTGTATGTTGATAAACGGAAATTTGTATTTTTTCGCGATCATAATACTTCTTTTACTACGTAAAAGGATATAAAAGCATCGCAATTTCATTCATTTCAATTTCGGCAATTCCTTTCATTTTCAAAACTTTTACAGTGCGAAAAATGTGTGAAAAAGGGGAAATTGGTTGGTCTACGTGTGCTTGGAGACAAGCGACTTGCGTCGAAGATTGGACAAAGC
Source organism: Uloborus plumipes (assembly GCA_038373865.1). NCBI lineage: Eukaryota > Metazoa > Arthropoda > Arachnida > Araneae > Uloboridae > Uloborus > Uloborus plumipes. The sequence goes on from JAXGGA010004536.1 coordinate 6,257, forward strand.
CGGAAGGATATCGGTGCGATTGTGGGAAAGGACAAGTTCGGACACCACAAGGAATTTGCGAAGGTAAGAGCCTGATGTTAAATACGAAGGTAAAAGTCTAATGACTTTTAGGTAAAAGCTGGCCTGCACCTAAATTTTCAGGTTTATATTCATTAAAATCACTTGAGATTTGATACAAAAATAAAATGTAGCGAAATCAATGTGTAAAATTGAAAAATATATTCTGTCGTGTTCGATTTTTTTTTCAATCAATGTCAATTTTGAACACGCTCAATTTGACGGACAATTTTTCTAACAAAGGAGCAAATGCATCCGTTATACCACGACCACGACGGTTGATTTTCTACTCAGTTGACATTTGAGAGAGTGGTTACGTTTTATTTATTTTTTCTTCAAGTCTCTTTTTTCTGAAATGCAGGAACTTGATTTGTTTCATCAATTTTGGTAAATTAATATTTTTACATAGGTATTTTCTTGTCTCACGTGGAAAATAATCAAAAATACTTTGTTGCACTTCAATAATCGTCAAACACAAAAATACGACTTCAAAAAAAATTCTAGAAAGAGGAATAATCCTATTTGCACATTATCTACTTTTATCAGCCGTGACATGAAAGCGACAATGACATAGATTAATCGAGTGATATTCAAAAAAAAAAAAAAAAAAAAATCTAGATTATCATCATATCGCAATCAGTTACAGTAAAACTAAACCAATAAACAATGTGAAACAAAATTAGTAGTAATTAATTTACTGATAACTTTGTTTTACATTCAAAAGAGATTGTGATTCGAATATGCTATCAAATAAAGCCACGTTGATATTTAGGTAAAAAAAAGTCAAAGAAATGTACTCCCTTACATTCTAGCATCAGTTTCGAAAAAAAGAAGAACCCTGCATTCGTTGACATTTTTTTTAAACTTAAAAGCATTACTGGTTAAATTTTTCTCCTCACTCACACCTACCTTCTAAAATATACTTTGCATTTCTCTGTTACTTTTACCAACGCTTCCTAAATACTAAATGTCTACTGCTTTCTGGTTTTTATCAGAGCAAAATTTCTCCCTTGGTTCACAACGCACTGCCATCTATTGGAGTCCTTCGAGACAGAAAAATTTCCGATTGGTTGATATCTAGATTTAAATTTAAAATTAGCCAATCAAAAAAATTTAATTCGAATATTGTTCGGATTTATCACCATAACAACAGCATCATCGGATTGCCGCAAGGTGGCACTCAGTGTGGAACAAATGTCTCCCGTAGTGAGGCAAATGTAGTAAGTATTTAGTATTTAGGAGGCGTTACTTTTACACTAGTCGCATGAGGCTATAAATCAGGCAATGAGCTCTTTATGCCTTTTGATAAAAAAGGTGTTCCCGTTTAAAATGCAAGACATCTATTTTCGCAACCGTTCGTCCTTAATGAATACTTCCAATGATAGAAACTTTCAAAGTAAGCTGCAGAGATTAGATTCTAAACATTTGAAACGAGTGAGAAAATTCGTAAAAAAAAACATGAAATCTAATTTTTTTTATACGGTCCTCATTTCCTCCTAATCATATTCAGGGAAATACTCTCGATTGAAAAATAACATCAACACGAAAAAAAAAAAAGACAGTAGTATGACCAATTTTCTTCGAGATATGAAACGCAGCGTTTTGTGGCGTATCTATACTAATAATATAATGCTGAAGAGAGTTTGTTTGTTTGTTTGAACGCGCTAATCTCAGGAACTACTGGTTCGAATTGAAAAAAAAAAAATCTTTTTGTGTTGAATAGTCCATTCAATCAGGAAGGCTTTAGGCTGAATAACATTACGCTATATGTAAGGGGTTATTATAGTTAAAAAAAAATGGTTGAAAAGCACAAGCGGATTAGTTTCCACTGTTCTCGAGAGATGGCGTTCGTTAAAAGTATTGTTTCGGCAACTATGTGTAGAGGGCGCTATCCGCATCGAGTCGCGGTGGCGGAGAGTTTGTTGCTCTACCGAAAGCGGATGCGTCTCTTGACATCGCTTTCATTTCTAAGGTAGCCTGTGCAACGCCGGCCATGCAGCTAGTACCGCTGTACACTTGTACTCAACCTTTTGGGGAGAAACATAGCAGATAGACTGTTCGAAATTGTATATGCTCAGAGAAAGTATTTTTTTTAAATTTTACTAGTTTTCCTATTTTGCTCTTACGTATCATACCATAAACTTTTTGTTATTTTTTCAATTGCAATGAAAAATATAAATATATTGTTGTTTGACTTCGACAATCTGCAATTCTTGTGAAATGGCGATATGTTCCAATTTCTTCTTCTATACGGTTCCTTAATATTTTGAACTCGAGTATCGCCTTAAGTATTGGGGGCAAATGTTTCAATTTTTTGTGTTGGAGATATTTCTCAATGGGGAATATTCCCCTGATTATAACTAACGAGAGAATAGCAGATGTATAAAAAGTTAACTTTAGTACTTTTTCACTAATTTTTCTTTGGCTTCAAACTTTTACTATCTTAACTAAGAATGCAGAAATTGTTTGCAGTCTAAAAAGTATTTTATTGCATGTTTAAAACATGTATATAATGCCGCCAAACCTAAATTTTTAATAGTTCCATTCTGACATTTTCGGTAACACCGCTATGAAGTTACTCTTCGTATTTGACGTCGTAAAGTTTGGCAACAATCTGGAAATTTACCAAACCTGCCAGCCTGGGAAATCTTGCTTATTTGAGGGTTACTGTTATAGATTGTATTCACTTCAAAGAGATGGTGCGAAAGACATTATATTTCTTGCCTTTTAATGTTCACATTAAAATCATGGAAGAATGGTTGAGGCTGAGCTACCTGACACAATCGGTTGCCTATGTTAATAAATTTAAATTTGGCGACCAATTTTAATTGACATAATCGGTAATTTTTTTTTTCAATATTATTTATTAATCGATACGTTTACCAACAAACTATCTCCAACAGTAAATAAATGTAATAGTAAATAAATGTAAACTAAGAGTAAATAAATGTAATGTTCTACAATCCTTCTATAACATGAAGTATGAAAGTGTACAGAGTAAAAACAAAACAAATAGTTCATACAATGCGTAAAACTGAATGTAACATTAAAATATTACTCTCTGTTAAATTCCTAACTTTTAAATTGAAATGAGAAAACATGAATATTTCATTTCATTTATAGTCAAATTTTGCTGATCAACAGACAGAAAAAATGCTTTAAATAAAACTACTCCAAGAATGCTTGAACAAGAAACTACGATGGGCAATTTATAAGCAAGAAAATAATTTTCTGTAAACGCAAGTACTGTCTAACATTTTTTTCGAGAGACCTCCGTCGAATCTGCGCACGCGCCAAGTCTCTTTTGACTTTCTCGAAATAGGAGGGAAATGCAACGAGGAAGTAGCAAGCGAACAAAAACTGAAGGCATCGGGAAGTGCGCATCCTAAACCTATCTCCCCTTTTTCAAATGGAAGCTTTCTTGGCTGCCAGGCACACAATACTCAGACAGTATAACATGCAGTTCGAAAGTGTAGTGAGTGAAAACAAAACAAATAATTCGAAGAATTAAATACGAAAAAATAATCCTCTCAGTGGCTATAAATGATTTAATAATTTAATTTTCCTACTTTGAACAAATATACGCAAACTGCTGTAACGCAATGAGCTCTACAGAGTGCTGACATGTTACCATGACCTGCAAAATCACCAGGTCTGTCTCCAATTGATAACGTACGGGACATCATTGGACGGCACCTCGAGCATCATCAACAGTCAGCAATGACGGTCCTAATATTGACACAACAAGTGCAACAAGCATGGCACTCCATACCACAAAGTGACATTCGGCACCTGTATGACATGATGCATGCACGCTTTCAGGTTTGCCTTCAAAATTCTGGAGGTTACACCCTCTATTAAATTAACATAATTTCACATTTGCACAGCATTTTCTTGAGCTTAAATTAGCCAGTGATCTTGTACATTTAATCAATTAAACATGTCAACTGGACAATTGCATTACCCAAATTTCATTACTCTACAGTAAATTTTTCTTGGTGTTGGGATTTTTTTTCCGCCAGTGTATATATACATATAGACAATGTTGCAACATTTTTCATGTGTCGATTCTTTTATCCTTTTTCTCTTTAAAAAAATAAAAGTCTTGCATTGAATGGCAACTTATAGTTGAAAAATAAATTTAAATTAAGAACACTTCTTAATTAAAGTGCTCACAGCCTCCCCCTATCATTATTATTTTTTTTTTAATTAAGTCTAACCGTGGGTTAATGTGATTTTATTAACAATAATATGCAAATTGGTTCGAAGAAATTTGATAATATTTTGAAATTATTTTGGAAAAACGGGAGAAAACAAATCTCTCAGAAACAAATAACTATTTTTGAAATCGGAATTGTAACAGAAAGAAAAAAAACAGCGATGGTGAAATTGTTTAAATGAAAAATAATCGTCCAGATCATTAATCGGCTAGGAAAATTAATCGACCGATTTTCACTAGCAGATTAATCAGTAATCGGCGATTTTGCTTATCGTTGCATCCCTAATCTTAACCTTGCATCATATTTTGAAAATTTTTTGCAATTGGAAGTAAGCACCCAGGATGAACGATTGCGAAAACAAAGGTAATGCAGGTTAAACGGGAACACCCTGTATAATTAAACACATTATAGGTCTTTAGTAATAGACCGTATGGATGGACTATACTCTAAGGTTATTTTCTTAAGTTACCGTTTTTAAAAACTATTAAAATAAATTATAACATTAAAAAAAAAATCAGACGGTGTATGCGATTTTTCGGAAGGAACTAAAAGGTATACGCCGTATACCCTTTAGAATAGCTATGAACACAGGGCTATTCCTGTTGCTAATGATAAAGTCAAATTTGCCAGAGTTTGAGGAATTGTTTTTTTGTACTCCACGCTATTACTTATTTTCAATTTTACTGTAATTAATGTACGAATATTTCGTTTATACTTTTTCAGATATTTGCGATGTAGAAAAGAATGAGAAGCACTGTGCAATGAAGAATGCTTTGTGTGACGTCAATGAGCATAATGACCGAGTTTGTAAGTGTCGGACATTCTTCCAATACAACAAGGAAGGAACGGCCTGCAATCAACCAGGTAAGACAGCGGTTACAAAACTTTTTAAACCTTCAACCCCCTATTTTTCCTTTAAAAAATGTTTCATCCCATTTCAACTTCCGTCAGGGTCCAATTTCATAAATGCTATTCTAAAATTACAATTCAATTATGGATTGGAAAAACAATACAATTTAATCAATTGCCAATAGGAAACAAGCCAATAAGCATAAGAAATGATAAAAAGGTATATTTTTCAGTGAGAAGTCTGAATAAAGGTGATCTATAAATAAATAACACTGGGCGGTAACGGCTTAAAATCCTTTTGACTTATTGACCTTTTAACGTCGTAAGAAACTTTTGACCCTCCGATTTTTTTTCGTTGATGAAAACAAGTGAGAAAAGTGGAAGGAGAAGAAAACAAATGATCTGTAAATTTTAAAAACATCTAAAATCACCTGTTCCATTAACGGCCTATGTTTAACTGTGATAGTATTTTTATTTTTTAGCGCAGCATTCTTACTTGGTGACGCTGCCACTGGATTTACCAACGTATTTAGCAGAATATCGAACGACGGACCAACAGCAAACAGAGTTTGACCAACGGAAAATACAGAAAGATGTTACAACAGCTGTGAGTGACATTTATTTATATTAATACGTGAAAAAATATATCTGTATTTATAGTTACAGTTAACGTGCAATAATTATCGCTTTAGAATCATTAAAATGTGCAATAAAAGAAGGCTTTTAATAGATACGCTTTGATGAATGCTATGCAAAATATTTCGTTGAATTGGTTTTCAATAACTTTAAAGGAGTTTAATACAAATTCAATAACTTTAAAGGAGTTAAATACAAATTTATTTTGGTGAAGTACTTTTTTTGAGCTTTTCACTTCTTTAGCCCTATAGAAGAATTTCAGTACTAAATATAATGCTACCTTTCCCTCCAAGTGATAGCTATGAAATTGTCGATATCTGAAGAAAATAGGAGTGGAGGAAGGGGGCTCTGTTTTCGAAAAGTGGGATGCGATGGGGGAGAACGGTAGCCAAATTTGGATTCAGGGGATCATTTTACATAAGAACCAGCAAGAATGATGTCAAAAATATGCTGAACTTTTTTTTGCCGCGCAACCAATGAAAACTATTTGAGCTTTGAGCACCGTCTTTTTATTTAAGTATGAGGTTTAAAATTTGGCAGTATATTAGAATTGACAAAGGTAAAAAAATGAGGCACAGCCGTGACCTCTAGGACAATTTTTTTTTTCGCCATAGGTTTGTGAACCACCCTATTGGCTACTATTGAGTTACATCATTTTTGCACCATAGTAAACGGATTTTTCTTGTCTTGTGGCAAGAAAAACATTGAATTTAGATTTTTAATCAGTAACTAGCACGATTTCGGTGTCAATTCTGTCGCTGGGGTGCGATATTTCATAATAAACATTATAAAAGTTACTGATTGCTTGACTTCATTTTCAGATGAGATCGATGTTTCCATGGTTCATCCAAGCAAATGAGCTTGTTTGCAAGTAAGCTTTTATTTTCTTCTACTAGGGGGCTCTGCCCCCTCGCTTCTCTCTCTGCTCGCTTCGTTGAGTAACCCCCGTTCGTCGCCTTCGGCGGCTCGATCACCAACCTGCTTCTGGTGGTTTGGAGTCAAATCGACTATATGCCACCAATCCACCGAAAATGCGTCCCTACTGAAAAAGACCCCCCCCCCTCTTGATGTAAAAAAACAATTTTCTTGAATGGAAATGCTCACATACCCTTTAAAAGCACGGTAACCGTTCCTTTACAATTTAAAATAGTTCCCCAAATAAATAAAAGAGACCCCCTCCCCCATCCTGATGTAAAAAGTGAAAAAAAATATGTACAGAATCAAACAAGAAGTTCTGTCAAGAACTAAACGAGCCTACTTTCTCGTACATCGACATCGGCATTCTAGCATCTAATCAATATTCTCTTGAATATCTGAAACTGAAAATTATGTCAAACATACCTTTATAGTACTTAAAGCTGATTTCTAAAAGAAAAATATACCCCTCTCATCAGATAAAATGGACACGTAAAAAGTAAATAAACGAGTAAATAAAGTTTTGTCGCACCTTTTAAAGAATGTAACTGTAATAGTTCTCCCGTAGAAAAATTTCACAATCGTTTTCAAAAGAAAAAAAAATAAATAAAATAAAAGTACAAAGAACATCAAAACACATTTTATCAGAGAAAGAAAAAAAACCTCGTTCGTTAATAAAATGTCTCGAATTTTATTTTAATCCGTTGCCAGTTGTTAAATATAAATAAAGAATAAAATGCTCTCGAGAATGAAAAAATTTTGTAAACAAAAAAAAATCGTCTGCCAAAAAAATAAATAAATAAATAAAAATAATAATAATAATAATAATAATAAATTAAACAAAAAAAATGAATAAATAAACAAAAAATCGTCTGCCCAGTCAGTCAAATTTTTCTGAGCCTGCATTTCCGCCATGTTTGCGGAGTCGGAGTCGGAATCAGAGTCCTCACAAAAGATTTTTCAGAAAAGTACTTTACATACCCTTTTTATCAAAACCGTTTTCTTACAAAGTTAGTTTGAAGGAAATCCGCCTTTAAGTTCAGAATCAACATTCCATTTAAATTTCCCAGTAGGCGCTCATGCTAAAAATTTTTCTGAACGGTTCATCATTGAACGAAAAATGGTTCAAATTGAAAAGTGAAATATGGGAATGAGTCTCTCCGAGATCTTTCAAACAAAAAAAGTTTATTCAATTCGGACGGTTCACTTAAAAGTTATTAGGCGGAGAAAGGATGCTTGAACGGTTCAATGTTGAACAAAAAAATTTTCAAATTGAAAATTTAAATACGGTAATAAAGTATCCTTGCCGAGATCTTTCGAGCAAAAAAAAAGTTTGTTGAAATCGGACTGTTAACTCAAAAGTTATTAGGGGTGAGAGCTTGTTTGAACGGTTCAATGTTGAACGAAAATTGTTCAAATCGAAAATTTAAAAACGGGAATGAAGTATTCTTGATAAGATCCTTCGAACAAAAAAAAAAGTTTATTCAATTCGGACGGTTCACTTAAAAGTTATTAGGTGGGGAAAGGTTGCTTGAACGGTTCAATGTTGAACCAAAAATATTCAAATTTAAAATTTAAATACGGTAATTAAGTATCCTTGCTGAGATCCTTGGAACAAAAAAAAAGTTTATTTAACTAGGACTGTTCACTCAAAAGTTATTAGGGGTGACAGCTTGTTTGAACGGTTCAATGTTGAACGAAAAATTGTTCAAATCGAAAATGTAGATACCGGAATGAAGAATCCTTGAAAAGATCTTTCGAACAAAAAAAGTTTGTTCAAATCGGACTGTTAATTAAAAAGTTAGTATCGCGGAACCGGTTGTTTGAACGGTTCAAAGTTGAACCAAAAATTGTTCAAATCGAAAAAGCAAATATGGGAATGAGCTGTACTCGCCGAGATCTTTCCAACAAAAAAAAGTTTGTTCAAATCGGAATGTTCATTCAAAAGTTATTAGGGGGGGGGGGACAGACAGACACACAGACCGACAGACGCACAAATTCCCCATCTCAATACCCTACTTTCCAATTTTTAATTTTTCAATATTCATTTTTCTGTTTTATATTTTTTTCGACTTTTTTTTGGATTTGGAGATATTTTTTGGATGCATTAAGCCACTTTTAATGCTTTTTAGTCTTTCTTTCATTTTTAACGGGAAAGTAGGCTAAAAACAGTGAATATCTAGCAAAACAAAAATCCAGTTCCTTTCCCTCGCAGAAAAAAAAATAACTCAAACATGCAATGTAATTCATATGGAATCACGAAAAAAAAAACGATTAAAGCATCGTGTATATTTTGCTGAATTTAGACGAACAATAAACAAAACGAAGAGTCATCGGTTTTGTTTGTCGAACACGACCTTGTTGAAAAGTTTTGGAGCAGTTTAGTTGAATGTAATGTTATTTTACTCGAGAAAATTCCCTCGATCCCTTTTGAAATGGCTAAATTAGAATCACTTCTATCTCCTGTTATAACTAACGGAGAGAAATGGAATGAACATCTTTTTCAGAAACACACCCCCTCTTTCCAACGATATATAGCATTTGGGGTGTGGGGATTTTTTTTTTTGTTGAAATATTATTTTTCATTTTTGACAACTATTTTGCACCTTCAAAAAAAAAAAAAAAAAAGGTAGAAATTTTGTACCTGAGAAAACCATGGGGCAAAGTGAAAAATGCAATATTTTTACAATGAAAATGTAATTTTAATGATTAACAGTAATTTACGTTAAATGGATGTGCAAATAAAGGATAATATATGAAATTGAAAACATTTTGCCATTTCACTTTGCCCCACATTCCGCTATATTGTGCAACTTTGCTGTCCACTGTTTTGTTTTAAATTCATTATATTTATTTCATTTTTTGTTGAAGTATCGATTAATGCTCAATTCGTTTTTTAGAATGCAGTACAGTTACTTGCAGTGTAAGTTCGAGCTCCAATTTGCAGAAGTTTCCCAGGGAGAGCTTCGCAGGTTACAGATGCCCGAGCTTTGCGCCGAGAGGCCGAACAGTGCTCTAGGGAAATGCGTTCTGTCCAGATCATTAGTACTCAAGAAAGAAAAGGTCAAGACAGATGGTAAGCAGTTATCCAATTTAAAAAGCAGTAAAATGTTTTTACATACATAAAAAAATAGTGCTTAACTCTGGCTGCTAATTCCGCGATTTCCACGACTAATGAAGAAGTAAGATAATTTGCTCACCCCGCTATTTCCACGTGTATAATACATTTTACTGTCTGATCTTCTTAGGTAAAACCTTCCGCGCATTTAGGCATGCGTCAGGTCTTCTCTGATGTTACTAAAATAGGGGTGACAGTTAAGATAACAATAAGGGGAAGATTTTGGAGTCGTATCAAACAACGTGGAACGTTGCGAATTTCAAATACATAGTTTAGTTGAATATGGGCGATTCTCTGTAAATTCGTCATTTTTCACACGAAATTTGTCCGGACACGTTTTTTTGAAATGTTCGTATAATTATAATACTATTGCTCATAAAATGAATCTATTACTTTGGTTTGAAAGAGGGCCATTAATAAAATCACTTCTCAGAGGTATGTTTTCGCAACGACCCTGATGCATACTTTCATCATAAATGTGGCTCTCAAACTAAACAAAGTATCGTTTAAACACCGTTCTCAGCAATTTCAGGAAATTCACACTGATTGCTTTAAACTTCATGTCAAAAAACATTTGCAAGAGTAACAGATTTTTACTATTGGAGCTTTGAATTTGTCTCAGGGGCTGCTTGAAAAATCTCCGGACAGAATTTACATGACAATTTTAAGTTTTAGAAATACGTAATTGGACCTTATATCATGAAAAAAATATAGCTGCATTATTCTATTTTTAGATATTAATTGCTAAATTTATGTAGTGCTGATAGGAATTTTGGAATATTACCTTGAAGTGTTAAACAATACGATTGGGACAGCCAGGGGACTGTGTTTTTAGCGCTTAGATAATTTCTTGAAAAACAAATTAAATTGTTATCACTCCAAATACAATTGGGCCACAAAGTATTATGTTTTATATTAAGAGCGATAATTAATTTATTATACTTTATTGTTTTTAAAATACTCAGTTCGGACAGCCAATTACCAGTTTACAGAGAATCGCCCATATGTCAAAAGGATATAGCAAATGCAAGTTTTAAATTGAAAACTTCGGAAAGTTATCACCCACAACCCATCTACCCTTTTTTAAGTGGAACTGTTCGAGAGTGCTAGGCGCGGTTTTCAAGAACGGACAGTAGAACCGTATTTCGCAATTTCATCTTTAAAATCTCAGTAATTAGTTTTCTGAAGTATTTACAGTGACCGTTCGCGCAGTTTACAAGCCCCATCTCTCCTAATTTGATGAAGAAAAGGCTTAATCGAAAGTGAGTTGTTTGTTGCTAAAAAAGAAAAAAAAAGAAAAAAAAATAGTAATGTTGCTTGAATTTGGTGTAAAGAACATGAAGTAGAACTCTTCCTTGAAACTTGTTGTATGTACTAAATTTACACAAATTAAATTAGAAATTGCCCTTAATATTATAAATCTTACATTTCATACATTTGCTACATTAAAAAGTACGCATATTTTCAAGAGACTTCGTAACGAAAAAATTGAGCGATCAGAGGGTGAAGACATTTTAAATTTATTTTCATTAAGTTGGATCCTTAGCGCGCTTTTACCCTTATCGACACCACAGCGATAAATCGTACACGATTCTCGTTTTCCAAATTGGTTCAATGACGATTATGTCACACCCGTTAGCCGATATCGTTCGACGGACCGTTTTTATCGAAAAGCATCCATCGTTCCTTTCACGTCGGCCGGATAACCATTCATTGGTATACTTTTGTTGTTTTTCATTTCTTTTGCAAAACCTGTTTACGAGAAATCGCGATATTTTTCGAAACGATATCGGTTGAATGGTAAAATAGTGCAATAGAAGATACGATGCCGTACTTATCGTTGTAGTATTATTCGGTCGATTTTTTCGTTGCGCAAGGCGGAGGATGCGCAAGCAATGAAAATCTCACCGTGTCATTCGTTCTCGCTGATTCTACTTATTTCAAAAGGAAGTGGCCCATCTCCGCTTCCAGTTCACGCACCATCTCTCCATAGTGAAACTTTATTCACACTACTCTTTGGGCGTTTGGGTGATCACCTTGATTAGACACGTCCTAAAAATACCTGTTACAATGCCTTAAAAGTGTATTGTAAAGACTGATGCTTTCAACTACTTTTATTCTTTTTACGGGAAGATGCAAGAAAATCGTCATTAAACGAAGATATAAGTGGTTAGTTTTTCCCTAGATCCATCAACAGTTTCGATTTTTTAAATTACTTGATTCCCAACATTTTGGCAACTGAATATAGCCATTTTATCCGGCGGTATCATTTTGAGACCAAATTAAGAATTCACCAAAAATTAACGGAATTAGTTTAGTTTAAACAGTTATTACTGAAATCTTTATCATACTAAGTTTCTCCAAACTAGAATCAGTGTTGAATGTTTTACCTAAATTGGAGTTAATCGGGTGAAGACCAGTAGTTAACTTGACATAAATTGCAACACTTTCTGACTTTGAAAATTGTTTAAGCTTGAAATATGTTTTAGTTTTGCAGCTATAAATTATTCATTTTAGTGAAGATCAAGGTCACAAACCCGTGTGAAGATGACCTAAAGGAAGACTTGTGCGGCTCAGAAACAACATGCAGCAGCACGCCAGATGGAAAATCGTTCAACTGCACATGCAAACCGGGTTTTGCTTTCAGGAATAAAGTTTTTCCTTTCAGCAACACAGAATCAACTATTGAAACTTGCAAAGGTAAATAGTTCTTGGAAATAACATTTTAACGGTGAATCAGTAAATGACTTAGATTGACATTGGCTCCTTGCCCCTCCCCTATATTACTTGTTTTTATATTTTATTATTATTTTTTAATTATTTTTTTAAATTTTGGGACATTATGTTTTCCATATGAAGTTTTCGCTTAAAGTTCGTATACTTTTAAAATTTAGCTTTAAATTCCCCATAACGGCTTTTGCAGGTGAATATGCTTTTTCTCTTACTTTGGTTTTTTCTTATGCTTTTCAAAAGTTTCTCCAGTGAATAGTTTTCCCCAATGCGCTTAGTTAAATAGTTTTTTCACTTGCAGTCACATACGGTCGAGTCTTGACTTGCGCGTGCGATGCGTTGTAAGACACCTGACATAAGTCAAAAAATTCGCTTCCAGAAGAAGAGTATGTACACTACATTTGTTAAACATAAAGTTATTAAAGATACTTCGTACCTCTCAACAGTCTAAAACAATTGCTTAGTTATCTGTTTTAATGACAAAAATAACTAAAATTTTAGTGCAGTATTTAAAAAATTAACTGCGTCTTCCTCGTTATTCAACGAAAAATACTTTTACGATGCACAGAATCTTTCTTGGTAAGAAACTTTCTCTCTCTTCCTTTTCTTTCTTCACTAATTTTTGATAATGCAGCGTGATTACGTGTCATTGTTTTTATGATTGACTTTCACATTTTTAATGGAAATTACCTTTTTCTTAGCTGAACTTTTATTACATAAGTTTTTTCTGTTTAATTTATTTTTTCTTTTGTAAACGTCAAATATTCATGTAGATTCAACTACTAGAGTGGGCTTTAGCCTCTGGTAGTTTAACCTCACTTCTAGCAAGCTATCGGATATTGTTGACATTGATTACTTGTTGGTGTCCTTTAGATATCAATGAATGTAACGATGTAGAAGCTTGTCCACCAAATAATGTTTGTATAAATACCATTGGGAGCTTCTACTGTTCCTGCAAACTTGGATATAGGAGAAGCTTGGACCCGAAAGAGGATAAATGTGTTGGTAAGTAAGCTAAAATTCATAATATAATGTTGAATATGCTGAAATTATTGAATAAAAGTTTTTTTTTTTTTTTGTATAAAAGTGCAAAGGGGAGAGATTTGATAACTTTAAACCGAAACAAAAACCATTCAAGAAAATATAGCTTTTTCTCTATTCTTCAGAGCTCACACTTAAGATCATAAAATCTCCTGTTGTTTTTCAAAAATGTGTTATTACTACTATTAAAATCTGTCCGTGTCAGTCTGTCTGTCTGTCTGTCTGTCCGTCTGAAGCTTGGACTCCTCAAAAACCGCTGAGCGTAAAGAATCAAACATAATACCATTCGATTCGAAATTTTTTAAGGAAGACAATAAGACCAACCGCGTAATTGTACGACGTTAATTAGCCGAGATATTAATTAAAACGTTAATTAAATTCTTTGCACTTTTAAAATTCCAAGACATTTATTTCTTTCCGTTGCCATTTTAAATTAAAGCGTTAATCAAAATATTGCACCATTTAAAATTCCAAGACATTTATTTCTTTCCGTTGCCATTTTGAATTAAAACGTTAATTAAATTATTGCACTATTTAAAATTCCAAGACTTTTATTTCTTACCGTTGCCATTTTGAATTAAAACGTTTCTTAAATTATTGAACTATTTAAAATTCCAAGATATTTTTTTTTGCCGTTGCCATTTTGATTTAGAAAGTTAATTAAATTATTGAACTATTTAAAATTCTAAGACATTATTTCTTACCGTTGCCATTTTGAATAAAAACGTTAATTAAATTATTGAACTATTTAAAATTCCAAGACATTTATTTCTTACCGTTGACATTTTGAGTTGAAACGTTACTTAAATTATTGAACTATTTTAAATTCCAAGATATTTATTTATTTCCGTTGCGATTTCAAATTAAAACGTTAATTAAATTGAACTTTTTAAAATGAAAGAGTATTATTTTTTTCCATTGTCGTTTTGAATACGTGTTATAACAAAGTTCTAACAATTGTTTTTATTCTAATTATTAATGACATATTTTTACTCTGGTACCATTTTGAAAATGTGTTTTTAAATAAAATTGCAATTGCTGTTTTTATAAGGGACTTTTTTTTGGCTGCGATCAAAACATTAAAAGAACTTTTTCGTTTAGAATTTTGCAATTAATTTTACAGGAAGAAAACGGTTTGGAAATAATTGTTTTTGGAAAGGAATTTTATTTGTTATTTAGGGAGAGTGCTAAGTATGCGCTACTTGACACCGTCTTTATTTTTGAGGAAGCATGTGCAAATAATTCGATTGATTCTTTGATGCAGGAAAGCATTTTAGCGAGCCGCTTTAGCGGGGAGTAGTTTGATAAACTTTTCCTTGGTACTCTAAAGGCGAGCCGCCTTGGCGGCGAGTAGTTTATTGAAACTTTTCTCGCGACTGTAAAGGCGAGCCGACTTGACGGCGAGTAGACTGTTTAAACTTTCCTCATTACTTTAAAGGCGAGCCGCCTTGGTGGCGAGTAGTTTGTTGAAGCTTTCCTCGCTACTTTAAAGGCGAACTACTCACCGCCTTGGCGGTGAGTAGTTTTCTCAAACTGCCTTCACTACATTACAGCCCGTGCAACGCCGGGCCACGCAGCTAGTTATATTTAAATATTTAATCATACACATGTCTTTAAGGAACCTCATAGAGTAAACCTTTAAATTACAAATACTGCAAATTGTATATAAAACTGTATAGAAAATGAATCTTGTAAAATAGATGAATACCGTTGGGCATAAATATTTTTATAAACCATAATACTAGTGAGACTACGCTATATTTCTCTAAAGAACATTATTAAACTATTTTCTTCGATTACTTTAGTGATTTGATTTCCTAGTAATGCAAGGTACAACCAGAAAACGGGAGACTTTTGAATCCATTACGCATGTGCAAATGGAGTAAGGGAATTCTTTCTACTTTTATTCAGTAGGCTAATGTGAAACACGGTTGAATTGGTGAACCAAGATCTAGATATCTAGGCTGTTCTCGGCAAAAAGCACTCGCCTGCAGTCTTATAATTTCTATTATTTTTTGTAATAGGTTTCTACAGTAAAAAAATGTTGTGATCTGTTCACTTCTCTACAACTACTAAAATGGTATACCTTTGTATACTACGTAGAAGCTGAAAGCATTTCTTTACTCTACCTGTGTATGTCAAAGCATCTTTAAATAAGTGTTTTCCTCGACTGCATCCCTCCCCTCACCTAATCACATCATTGTACTATTTGTTTTTTCTTTCATGCAGAAATATGCAATCCAAGTCCCTGTGACCATGGAGATTGCTCAGTAGTTGGAGATCATGAATATGAATGCAGGTAATATATTGCTTCTTAAAATTCTGTACCAGGGAGGCATTGGCGTACGCAGACAAATCATTTCAGGGGGGGAGCTGAGTCACCACTCTTTGAGAGTGGGGGAGGGGGGGGGGTTGGAAAACCTAAAGGAAATGTAGCTAAGAAAAGTAAATGTCTTGGATCTCTGCTTCAATGCCTGTTTAAGTCGACAAAAATACATCATTATAAAAAAAACTTTTTTATCATTAAATTTATTGTGCAGAACATGAACAGAGAGAAATTAAAAAAAATTTCATCATTGAAAGAGGTGTTGCTGAAACACTTGTTAGCAATATTTTGGCAAATTAATAATAATGTTAATTTAATAATGTTAATTTTACTATTGTTCCCAATACGGGGTTGCAATTAAATTTTGCTGAAATCTATTTGACAGAAATAGGTGACTGAAAAAACATAGATTTACAAAAAAAAAAAGAACAAAATGGAATAATAGAATAATCATAAACATGACATACAGTAAAACAGACTTGTCAATATCTATATATATAGGGTAAATGCTCCAGTAGTCGGCCATTTAAGAGATCTTTTGTGGATCTTGGCTAACCTAGAACTTTCAGCTATCAATACAGCAAAAAAAACAAGGTAAAACTTTAGAATGAACCTTTCTGATAGTGAATCACTTACTTGTTTCAGAAGTTTTTAAAAAAATATGTTAAAATCCAAGCTGTTGTCAACACTAGTAAATGCTCCAGTAGTCGGCCACAGAAATCCAGTGTTCGGCCACGTTGAATCCAGTAGTCGGCCACTTCATTTTCATTGATATTATCTGATATAGGGGATTGAATTAAAAAAAAAAAATACAAAGGGAAACTTACAACGAACCAGACCCGTCAGTTGGGGGGTCAGGAGGGGGGTGTCAATTGCCCCCCCCCCTCGGTTGTGAGAAATCAGTTAATCAATAAAAGATGGGCGTGGTGTTTGCTTTTTCCGATGAAATTGCATTGTGTTTGCACCCTTTGCCCCCCCCCCCACCCTCTAAAAACGTGAAATGACGGGCCTGCAGCGATGCATTATACTTAGTTTGGCCATATTTTTCGTGGTACCTCTGGTACTCAACTGTGTAGATGATCATGTTAGTGTACTTCTTGATACACTATGTGCTTTACTTATTTTTCCAACTATCAATCTACCATTATTAATTTTAGACAGTACAATTAGCACAGAATTCTCGGGACACTAATGTTTTTATACTTTAGCTGCCTAAAAACAGTTTTATTTTTAAAACTCGCCCTAAAAAGGTTTTTTTTTTTGAATAACGTCTAAAAATATGTCTATATCAAAAAGAAAGTTAGAAAAAAAAAAAGCTTCTGAAGAAAAGAATTTTAGCAGCACTTACTAAAGATGCAAGAATGGACAAAATAAACGAAGTTTTTTAAATGTACAAAATTTTCTTGCTTAGGAAGTAAAAAAACAGGAATAGTTTTGTAGTGAACAGCAGTTTTTAGTGATAATGACCAAAGAATCAAGAAATGAAAAACTGCTTTATGTAAACATAAAGACGTAATAATAGAGTCGGCCAAACCAATAATCACGTCGGTACTTAACTGGTTCACATTCATTAGAACGGAATTTCAACATACGGAACACAAAACTAAAACTGTAGTTTCAGAAATGATTGCTTCCAAAACTATGCAAGTAAAAATACATTCAAAAATGCGCTGAAAGGAATCTCTATCAAGGCTTCATCTAGCACAGAATGTTCCACTAAAGCAAGGTTATTTATTTTAAATAATTGACGTGATAAAATAAGGAAGTAAATGGAACTCGGGATGTCATGAAAGTAATCTTACAGCTTTCAACAAGAATATTAGTAAACGAGGAATAACCTTGAAAACAAACCAAAATTTAGTTTGCAACAATGTAACCATGTAGTTTTGAAATTAACTCAGCACAATTATAATCCTCTAGCAAAGAAAACTCAGGAAGTTAATATAAACATTTGGGGAGAATCATTAATGAAAATATACCAACATTTGAAACAATTTTCCTAACTAGAGCACATGGGTTTTGAACCTTTGGTAAAGCAAAAAGTTAAGCATAATAGCAAAATAAAGAATAACTACATGCTTGGCACTCATTAAATAACTTGAGCCTATGTGACTATTGAAGTTTTGCATCTTATCTCCTATAATTGGGGAATGTTTATTGACTGCCGAACAGGGATGTCATTTCAAATTTTTCCAGGGGGGGGGGGCAAAGGGTCCAAACACAATGCAATTTCATCGGAAAACATAAAAAACCACGCCCACTTATATGTAAATACATTGATTTCTCAAAGTTAGGGGGGGGAATTGACCCCCCCCCCTGCCCTCCTAAATGACGGGCCTGCTGCAGAATAAGTATCAATAGAAATCAAATCACTCGTTTCGCCAATTTCATGAGTTTAAGATAAAATTTGATAAGAAAGACTATTAAAACACCATTTGATAACTAGATGAGTATTAAATCTTATAATCTTTACTCAACGATTGCGTATTTAAAAATCTCATTTTTAGAATTTTCAATTAAATTTATAACACTAGGAGCAAAATAAAATGTCGAAATGGTAGTCAAAAGAAGTTAAGACATTGAATTTAATTACTATTTTTCAAGAAAAATAAACGTTGGAAAAGATATTTTTACTCAAAACAATTAAATTGTCGCTGTATTTTAATAAGTTAATTTAGTTTTAATTTGATGAACCCATATTAAGAATGAAAAGCTACATTAAGTATGTGGCCGACTGCTGGATAAATCATCCAAACTGCTTAGAACCAGTGGTCGGCCTAACATGGCCGACTATTGGAAATGCAGAAGAATTCTGTACCCAGTAGTCGGCCACCCCATTAAAAAACAATTGAGTCTAACCAGGAATTCGCTCTTTCATTGAAACATTATGTTAGACATTCCATTCAGATAAAAATCAACCAAATTTACAATAGAATTAAATTAATAAGTGTAATTAGCCATTTTAAGAAGACGTGTCCTCTTAGCTGAAAAATAAGCAGAATCGCAATCTTGGATGACGGGCACACCATTCAAAATGAAATGACTCATTACTTATTCAAAAAAAGTACCCAAAACTTAACTGCCACTGGTTGATGATTGAGGATAGGTGCATGAATGTGTGAATGCGCCATATCTGATTTTGAATTAAAAATGTACTATTTATGAGGAGTTTTATGTCATTGTGGCCGACTACTGGAGACTGGCCGACTACTGGAGCACTTACCCTATATTTCATTTAATTTTGTCCTATAATTAATTATCTGTTCTTAAAGCTTTTCTCATTTTGGGATTTCAAAGAAAAAAAAGAGAAATTTAGAAAAAAAAAAAAACAAAAAAAAAAACAGCCTATATTTAAAAAATTCGTTTTGAAAATTTCGGAGGGGGCTGCAGCCCAATCAGCCCTCCCCCTGAGTAGGCCACTGCAGAGAGGTAACGCGCACTACACCACAAAAACGGAGATCGAGGTTTTTGCTTTTGTGATGGTTTGTATAACTATATTGACATTTACAAACTTGTAAAATAAAATTATTTTAGTCCAAACTACACTTTTTCGTACTTTTGCATAAAAAGTATAAAAAGAGGCATAAAAAGAGGAGTAAGGTAGTGTTTGAATCCTGATTATGAAAATATTAAATGTAGTGCCCTTTACCTCGCATGTATAGATATGTGTAGTAGAATGTTTTAAATTATAAGCTGTACGAGAAGTCAGACTTTAGTGGTGAATACCAAACATAATTAGCTTTCACTTATTTTATGCATTGAAGTTTTCTACAAAATTAGTAATTTCACACATTTTGTTGGGGAAAATCTCAGTATTTTGAATTATTTGCAGTTAGTAGTTGACACTAAAAGTAGGCAGGCAAAGTTCTTATCGGGTAACAAACCGGAGCTAACACTTCGGGTAACAAATTTGAGTGAAGGCGAAGAATTTTCAACCTTGGACAAAAACTATGTAAGGACGAATTCAGTTAGAATTCAAAGCGTTCTTTAAATATTGATGATAATGTTTGTGTAACAAATTAAAAATTTAGATAAGATTTGTTTCGTTTGAATAGTGGAAATATTATTGGTATCCAAAATTAAGCATACACTCTTTACAGATACTTATGTTTGTGATTTTATCACATTGTAGACCGGTCACGAAAATTATGTTTTTCTCGTTCTGTCAAACGATCATTTAAGAGAATCACCAGGCTTTGTAAAATTTTCATTCATTACTCTAATGCCATGTTATATTTTTCGTAAATCGCTTCCAAAGATCTATAGTCCCTTCATTAGTCTCTTCACATTTTCGTATGTGTTTCATCGTGGAATGGCCATTCAAATTTTATCTATTTACTTTGTGTTAAATTTGTATGCTACTGTATTACAGACCAAAGAATATATGACAAGATGGTGTTGTTAAACATTTTGAGTATATGGCGTGACAAAGTTACACTTTTGCAATATTCATATTCCAAGTCATAAAACGCATTATTCTATGAAGGAGACAAAACATAAATGATATACACAAGGACATAATTTCCGTGATATTTGAAATTAATAATATCACGAAATAAATACATTCTTCAGGAAAGCATCGAATTACAAAATTCAGTTACTAAACTCAAAGGGTAATTGTCAGTACGTTATACTTTGGCAAATTAATTAATGAAATTATCAAAATTATATTGAAAAAATGTAATTATAAAAGATATACGAAACTAATCCAATTAACTATGTTCAACCATACGTTGATTTATGAGATGCCATTTTCTCGTTTAGAACGGCTATAGTGTCTCAACAAGAAACCCTGTTTTTCAAACTCAATACTATTTACAAAACATTCATTTCTTTCCAGCTGCGATGCAGGATTTACTGGAAGTATGTGCAATCTTGAAGACGCCCACTTTAAACGTAAGTTTGAAAAATGTTACATTTTCTTTCTTTCTTTTATTGTTTGTTTACTTGTGTGTCGCAATCACTAAGATGAAGACATTCCCAATTATTCGTATTCATCATATGAATGTTTAACTAAAGAAGAATTTATGTGAGTAGTTTTTTTTTCTCTACAGAAGGCAAGTTATATATATATTTATTATTAACTCTCTGTTAAATTTTGCTCACCTCGATTATTGGAGAGAAAATAACGCAAAAACCTTCAAAGTTTTATGAAACATGAAATTGCACTAAATGATATACATATAAATGTATGCAGTCATTGCAATTTTTGAGCTTTATAATTTTTGGAGTGAATATTTGCAGGAAAAACTTATAATGTAGGAATTGTTCCAAATATTTGTCAACTGAAAAAAAAAAAAAAATCATATTAATTTCTCTCTATTTCAAGTTACTTTTGTAATAAATAGATAAATATCCCACTTTTAGTCTGAATACTGTTTTTTCTCTTACCTGCATGTTTGCTAAAATAACTTGAAACATTTTTTTCTTTTATATTCTTACACAGAAGCCCGTACGAGAACTGTTATTGTTGGAGCTGTTCTTGGAGGAATATTGCTGCTGACTTTGGTCTTAGCCTTTGTCGTCATTACTAGGTGCTTTTTTTACCTTTATTTCTGACATTTGTTTGTAATTATACATTGAACTATAGTCTAGAAGATTGTGGTAAGTTTTGATTCCTTAAATTTCAATGCAAACGAACATATTAAAAGAATGTGTTTGGAAAATTGAAAACAAGGATAAATTAAAATGTTCTGTGGTTTCCAGTGGAAGATTACAAAAAGCTGTCAATTTTTTCCCAACAAGCTTCGAAACCGCAGAACGACAGTTTATAGAAGCAAGCACAGAGAATAGTTGTGTTTGCTTTCATAAACCTTTGACAACGGGTACCCAATTCGCATCGGCGTTTCCCTCGCTGTTGGCTAATGCAGGGGTCTTCAAACTATTGCCCGCGGGACAAAGTGGCTTGCGGGCATTTGAAAACCGGCGCAGGATGAATCCTAGTTTAAGGTCCGGCAATAAATTATTAAATCTGGCAACCATTAGATTTATGGTTTTTAATTTAGATTTATGGATTTCTGGCAACCATTCATCAATTCTGCCCACAGTCTGAAAAAAATCGCCAAACCCGGACCCTAAAGTAGGAATTTACCCCGGCGCACAGCAGCGGGATAGATTTTAGCTGTATAAATCAGACCAGTCATAATTGCTATGTATTTTTAACTCTGTCGTGAGAATTTCTCCCATGTTTATGTTTTGCGAGCTCTTAATTGCACATATTAGGACAAATTCTATTTCAATCTCTAAAATCTACAATGTCATTATGTAATCCAGCTCTTGTATTGTCTTAATCTGACATTTAAAAAGTTCCTTGCATTTTCTTGTGATTTTGTAAAATACTCAATGTCATCAAATAGTCCAGTTCGTGTGTTCTGTTTTAATTTGACTTTAAAAGAAATCCTTATATTTTTTACGGATTGTTTCACGCGAAATAAAGCATAGCAAGACCACTAATTTCAAGAGAAAAATAAAGGGGGATGGTAAAAGAAAAAAAAAAGCTAAATTGATGTTTGGAATTGGAGGAAAAGATATTGGGAATATTTTGAAGTCCATAATAAGGTTATACGAAATGTTTCTAACAGGTTATGAATGGAATTTTTTTCAGGAATAATAACTTTGATAATTAAGTAAGAAGTTTTTAATATTATGAAAGTGTAGTATCTACTGAAATAAAACTATTTGGAATCTACTTTTAAGTAACTTTGATTATGTTCATTTTTCAATCCAGTGATTAATGAATGTAAGATCTGCTGCTAAAAGAAAAATTTGACATCCAGCGGATGAAAACTAGAAATTTGTTATGAAATTTGAATCTTCAGTTAAATTCTATGTTTGCCGTAACACTTAATTAAAAATACTGTTACAGCATTTATATTACAAGAAATATGCCTGTGATTCCGATCGACAATATGTGTGATGAGAACTTTCTATCTAGGGGGAGGGGGAATATTGGCCCGCGAGTCTCGAGAAATTTCCAAAAATGGCAAAAGAAATGTATGGCAAGACGACAAAACGTGCCATGCCTGCGAGTCGAAACTGGTGGTTTAACGGACCGGAATGTGTCTGTAAAAAAATTTGACCTATCCTCTGACATTTTTGCTCGTACAAAATAATGAAAAAAATAATCTCATTAACCCATTGACATACAAATTAAATGGAACTTGATATGATTGAAGACAACCAGTTATTTTTATTAAACTGAATAATTTGTGACAGCTGAGAAAGAATAAGTGGCTCATAGTATTGCTGGCTTATCTTTTAAGCGTTTGTTTTAAAAAGTTCATAGAAAAGATGTGTTGCACATAACGTAGCCATTAAATATTATTTAGTGCTTTTTAAAGGGAAAATATGTCAAAAAAATTTTGAAAAAAAAAAGGGGGGGGAGCAGTTTAGAAATATTTTTTCTGCACTTTTTGATCTATATATGTGGATGATGTATTCTTTTACATTTGATTTGTTTTTGTACTAGGCTCCGAAAACAGAAATATCACGAAGACTCCAACCAAGCTTTCTACAATGGAACTGAAATGGTAACTTCTTTGTAGTATGTCTGTCTTGACTTGCACTTGAATGCGGTAAAAAGCTTTGCACAACCCGAGAAACTAGTATTTATTCCCATCTACATTCGATGTGAAAAGGTTTCAACTTTACAGTCCAAATTTTTGGAAGATGTTTTAAACGTATTCTTCTAAGCCTCTTGATGGTTACAAAGTGGAAAAAAAAAAGATTATTATCAGTTTTGCTTTTTGACGTTTGCTTTGGTTTTTTGGGTTTTTTTCACTGATGTTGATTTATTTAGGTTGTTTACTATAAAATTTAACGGCGATTTTCTTTTTTTATTACTAGTATTTTCAAAACGTTTGATTTTATTTTACTTTATTAAAAAGTTAAAAAGCAAGTTTAATTTAGATTTTTGCTAAATTTGGCGCAAAATACTTTTGATGCTCAAAAATACGAGAAAGGGGGGGGGGGGCAGAAAATCCTTGAAAAAATAAATGTTTACCCTTTTAACAACGACATAATCTTTAAAAAAAATCAAATGAGGTCAAAATTTAAATTTTAGTCATAAAATGGTTTTTTTCTAGACGTTGACGTCAAAATGTATAGATTTTTTCTTTTATTTAAGCCAGATTGTTAAACAAGCTTGTTGCATATTAACGTGTTCTGTTATAGTTTATATGCGTTTCTGTTCCGGAGTTTAACCTGTTAACTGGGTATGACGAAATATTTCGTCATACATAAAAGCCTACAGCAATGGGCATGACGAAACATTTCGTCATGGAAATTAATCGTAATATATTGAACGCATCAGGTTCTACGTTGTTCTTATCTATTAAATCTTAGAGTGGTTATATATATACCATCATATTGTGGATGCGTCATGAATTTTCATGTTCTTGTAATCTGTAACTTGAGCACTATTAACGGGAAAACGGGCGCTGCATGATCTATACTTCGAGCTGCCACAATTTGGATTCATTTTAGTCTGCATTTCAGTATCTTACATGTTAGTAATAACTTTCTGATTTGAATATTCTTATTGTGAATTTCAGTGTTTTATATATTTTTATTTAGTAATAAATTTATGACTTAAGTACTTTTTGGCTACTATTTGAGGTGTGATATTACTTATCGCTGCGGAAAAAAAAGTCCCCATTGTGAAACGAGTTGAGCAATAGCTAATTCCCCGGTTAACAAGTTAACTGGAAATCACATGAATAATGTAATAATGAAAATGTTGAAATAGATAGCGGTCGAAAAAACATCTTCAAACGTATTTTTGATGCAAAAACTTTTTATACTCATTTGCATGTTTTTGAGGTATAAGATCTTAAAGTCTGCCGAAATTTTAGGAAAAGCGCCTTATTATTTAAACATTTTGCGAGGAACTAATGATACACTTTCACTATCTATATCCATCTGCAAATTGTGTGAATAATGTGCCCTATTCCACAGCGAAACTTTCTAAATTTGGTGACGTCTCTTAAAATTTGATCAGATTTTAGGACGTACATATGCAACTGTTTTTTAACGTAACCCAAAACTTTAATATAGTTTCTCTTTTGTTGCAGATTGAACGAAGAACAGTGGACATAGGATCCATCAACAATGCCTTCCAGCACGAATGATGTCTCTTCCAGAAACGTGACGTCACACATACCTAACGAATGATTCATAATCATCATTGTAGCATATTTCATGCATTATGGGAGCTGAATAAAGAAAAACTTTTGAAGCTTAAACTGAACAAGTTCGCTTAACGCGTGGAAATCACCAAAGGAACACAATGTGATGTGGGAGAAAATGTAATATTGCACAACAATTTCAATGAAGCATTGAAATGAATCTATTTATATCAAGAGCGAATCAGCATTTGAAATATTTGAATGTTTTTGTGGAAAAAAAAATCATTTTTTCGTTTTATCAATGGTACAATCCTACGAAAAAAAAAACGATTTCTGTAAACTAACAACTTCATTCTACTTTTTCTTCACGCATTACTTTGAATTTATTTGCGATTATGTATGTGCATTTTAATGTTTTTGCATCAACTACAATGGAAGAACTTCGATCTAGATACCTGTTTTCCAGATCTTCTCATGCTCTGGCACAATATGTAGTGGTTAAAATATCTTAACGCTATTGTACTGAAATTAAATCGTTCATTTTATAGAATCTCGTTAAGTAATTTCTCTCCAAATTTTGAAGAAATTAAGCAATACATTTGGTTTTTGATGTCATAATTTTTTTATTATACTTTAAAAATTCATTTAACCCTTTATTCCCCGATGGGACTCAGAAGTCCCGCTTATATTAATTTAGTATTATGAATTCTAAATGGCTGGAATCATGCTGAAACTTTTAAGTACCGCTCCTTGTACTTGACTGAGAGGCCGTCAGATGGTATACCTGTGATCGGAAAGTTTTCTTGGCGGCCCTAAGGCGTAGGGTCTTAGACTCTACTGATTTTCAAAATTTTTATACTCGGTATATATGTTGTTTGGTGTATTTTCAACTAAAAAAAACAAAACAAAAAAATAATAAAAATAAAATAAAAATTCATTGCTAAATTAATTTGGGACATAAAGGGTTAAATCGGAAAGAACATCAGAGTTGGCGATATTATGCACAATGTCTGTAGACAAGCATTGGACAAGCAATTGCACATTATTACTAGTCGACGCATTAGATATCCGACTTTGTCGTCTGCCTTTTCATCCGTAACAGGCTCATGACATTGTGACACACCAATGGGACACACTAGACTTTCTTAATAGATGCATGTGTCCGCCGGTGGGTCACCTAATGTGGAGCATTGTATTGATACAGAAAGTTAGTGAGGAAATACTTGAATGAATGGAAGTACCAAGAAATTAGTACTTCCTTAAAGAACTATTTTGTCAAAAAAAATATAAAAGCATTTCTTTTTCAGTCATAAATGAATAAGTTATTAAAAATCAAAAAATTTAATAACTCTTATCTGCGCTGAAATACTTAGTAAAACGCAGACACTAAATAAAAACTATTCTGCCGTGCTAAACACAAAAGTCGTAGCTCCACTTTTTAACAAAATTGAGTTATTGCCACCAGGTGGCTCTTTGAGACGTATTTTACCTAAATACAATATTATATGGTCATTTGAGGATGGGGAATAATTTTTAAAATTTTTGAAAAAGTTTCATCTGAATCAAATACATGGTGGTGCAAAACTTTAAAGAGTAATATCTCAGTTTGAGCACGACTGCAGATACCACTTTTGCGTTTAGCACGGCAGTATTTTGAACTTTAAATCATGGGGGAAATATCTGAGCCCACCCTCCAAATTTTCGCATATGAGACCATGTAAGACAGAATGTTTATCTTCTACAGGTTTATTCTCAATTTTAGGAGAATTTAGGAAAGGAAGAAATAAATTAATAAAAACTGCCTCGAATAAATGAGGTAAGGATTCTTCATTTGAGCAGATTTCGACTTAACTTTCCTGAGTCTGGAGTGTATGATTTATACAACAGTCATAAATCCAAAATACGATATCCTTTCTAATGACAAAGGCACTGATATAACAGTTATTGTATACTGGTTCGCATTTTTTAGATAACAAGCCGTTTTTATGATACGGTAACTACGGCAACCTATTTTTTAACGATGGCAATGTTTCGAACTGTTGTTTATCTAGAAAGATTTATCTCGATTTATTCTATCCTCGTTTTTTTTTGATCGAAACGTTAACTTAGAATTGCCGGCAAAAATGAGTCAATCTTGAAACGTCTTTTGTTGATTTTGAGCACACTTGAAATAGTAGTGAAATAAATGAAGCATCGCAAAATATTGCTAACGTATGACACCAAAACAAGAAATCAGGAAAGTTAGAAAAAATGACTTCAAGTTGACGGTGTTTACTTAAAACACTCAGTTAAAATAAGTGAGAGAATAATTTGTTTAAGGCAAAATGTTTCAAGTTTTGAACTATGAACAAAGTGTAAAGTGATAGTAAACACGGAGTGTTCTTCAAAAAGGGAAGCAAAGCTTAAATTTTGTGATATTGACGAACTGAGTTAAACTTAGAAAATTTGATAATTAAGGTAAAAAATTCTCAAAATTTGAAAGATGCAACTGAAACTAATTTTCAAAACAGGTTGAAAGTGGAATGAACCTCATCAGCTATACAACATTAACTAAGTGCTCAGTTATAATTAGTGGAACAATGCTATAGGTTTAGGACAGAAGTAAGAATGAAGGCTTTCACGGCCGGAGTAAATACTAGTTAAGGATTCCGGGCTGTTGTGCCGTGGTCTGAATGGCTTTAATCCATACGTTTCGATCGCAACTGCGGCGGTCATCTTCAGTGGGTGTCGTTGATTAATTTGGCGACTGATGCGAAATTTCGAACTGCTGCAAGATTTTAAATTGAAAACGCAGCGTCTTCTACCTTCCGGCTCGGGATTGACAGATGACTGGATGCCAAAGCTTGTTAACTTTTACTTCTTCCTCCTTCTAGTATTAGGACAGAAGTTTTGAAATACGTAATGTATAAATAATCTTAAAGTATTTCCATAAGAAGCAGATATATCTCAGACTGTTTATGACATTGACGTAGTGTTCAGTTAAACTTGGTGGAACAATAGAATGTTTATAGCATAGAACTTGTAAGTTTTAGAATTCATGTTGTGAGTTTTTCTCAAACAAGAGGTGCCCATAAAACAGGAAGGAGCGCTTAAAGTAAAGTTCACGTAATGGTAAGGATCATCAGGCTCTATTCGGATAAGAGAATGTGATATCTATTGTAATAAAATCGGAAAGATTTTGTGTCGGTGAAAAGTATGCTCTTTTAGCTTTGGACGGATTTCTTACTTTTATTATAAATCGCTTTTTTTGTAGAAAAGCTAAAATCCCTCATTTGATTTTTTAAAGATTTAACATTTATTTTGAAATTTGTATGCTTTAAGAGTTAAAACTTTTAGCCTTAAAAACTACACACATCATAAATTTATCTTACCAGGGACCTCATGAATAGTGCAATTTTGAAGAAAACTTAGATAGCTAACAATCGAAAAGTATATTGAGGATTTTTCTATTGACTCAAAAATTATTTGTTGTTCTCCCATTATCGCGATGTAAAGACATAAAGTCTGACGAAATTTTAAGAAAAGCGCAAAATTTGAAGACTTGACGAGTAAATGAAGGTACCAATTTCTAGGTTCCGATTTCGCCGGCAGTATGTGACAGAACATTCATCGATAAAGTTTGAAAGATGTGTTCCATCACTCACTGAATTTCACTAGAAAATGGTTTCCATATAAAATTGTTTTATGAAGCTGGTATTTCATAAAATATTAGATTTTTTTTAGTAGCTGCATACATTTTTAATATTAAATATGTAATGGACGTTTTTCTAGGGCTGCGTTTCAGGAAAGTTTACAAAACGTTTTTACAAAATACTTTTTTTTTGAACTTATTTCGTTTAATCCATTTACTTTTCGCATATCTTAGCTTCAACCGTCGGCGTCTTGAATTTTGTGATAAAAAATTTCATCACGTATGAAATTTGAATTGTTATTGGTTATACAAACAATTTATTTATTGCAAATATGTGTTTTTAATAGAGTTACGTAAATGCTATTCCTTACAGCACAGCTAAGTAGCAATAAATCAAATTAGCCTACACAAAATCATTCTAATGTTAAAAGGGTTGAATATCAGTGAAAAGTTTTACAGCATCGAAACATCTACTATAAAGGTTAAAATTTTCTATTTGTTTCTAAAATCTATACCCAATATATTTCTCACTCATCGATCGAATATGCTCTGATAAAATATGCAACAGGTGTGTGGCAATAATAGATTAGCTATCTCTATTGCCAAGGTAAAATTTTGATAAACCCGAAATCGTAGGCATCGGGGTGTTCTTTTTTGCGGAGTGTGTGCAAGGAAACAACGCACTTTACCATCCCAGAGTGTGTGCTTCAAATCTTTTTTTTTAGCCTTTTGATATTTTCTAAGCCTCCGAAGATGGAGGCGAACTTGAGATCTTTAGTGGTGTGGTGTGCGCTTTTGTTCATTGGAGTCTACGCGAAAGGCGAACTGGATACTCTGTCAGAGGCTGATGAAGGTACTTTCATTTTGCTTTTTTTCATAAATAAACTAAATAAAAAAGTAAATCAGTAAAATAAAATAAATAAAAAGTTCCTTACAAAATTAAGCATAAGCAAACAAGGATTACAGCCGGTTGGTTACTCAGTTTTTAACTACATTTTAATTTTTTCGGACTTTTTTCGTATTAAATACGATGCAAAAAATAAAAATGGAATTAAGAATAAATAAACAACTATTAAACGGTAATATTTTAAAAGGTATACTATAATACAGGAAGAAAACACAAAAAAATACAATACGAATGTACGCAGTTCGATAATAATAATTAAAAATTAAAAATTATACACACACATTAATCAAAACCAAAATATATATATATATATATATATATATATATATATATATATATATATATATATATATATATATATATAGATATATATATAGATATATATAGAAGACAAATTTAAAATAAAAAAACATGCTGTGCATGAACTCGTTTAAATATTTCGGTGTAAAATCTTGTGAAAAATTAAGCATGATAAAAGAAAATCGTAATTTTTTGTACATGTACATAAAATGGTAATAATGTTTAAACAAGTATCAAACATAGAAGAAATTGCCTGCCCATTGTAACAAAAGCAGTAGGAAAAAAACGGCTATAAAAGTAGATATTATGCATTGGAAAAAATGGACCATAATATTTAATTCTGAAGAATGATTTATTCGCTGCACAGCAATGGATCCCGTGGCTCGCTATCTACGAATCGCAAAGACAAAAACATTTGAATAAAAAGCAGGGCTTTACTAGGCAAAGTGACGACAACATAGTGCTTCTCTGGTAAGTTGACCACCAACATGGACAAGACTTCCTTGTCCAGTGTTGTGTCGTGTAATAGGAAAATGGTGATTGGCACTGAATTGAGTTGGATTACTTTCGTACTTGCTTGCAAACGTATTTCAGCTTAAATCCGTGGCAATTACCCTTTTCTATTACCCAAAAAGAAAGAAGCATTGTCAAGGGCATAGCTTAACTTTTCAGAAGAGCACTATAAGCAATCTTGATTACTCAAAAAAACAAAAAATCATATGCGTCATTAATTAGAAAACATAATGCCACGAGAAAAGGAAATCAGCAAGCAATCTTTATTGCGCCATAAAATAAATAAATAAATAAATAAATAAATTAAATTGAAAAAGTTAAGAAGATAGTCATGAATGGGAAACGTTGTGGTAAGACAAAGTGAAACCAATAAACAATCTGGATTGCTCAAAAAAGTTGTCAAGACGTTTAAAGCTTTTCGATAATCTAAAAGTAGCTCTAAAAGTATTGTAAAAGTTTTAAACGTCTATTACAATGCCCATACTTGAGACAGTTTTGAACTGTTAACCCTTAGAGCCGGTCACACACAAAATACACATTCGAGTTTGGAAAAACTCGCATAGGGCTGAAAATTGGTACAGAGAGAGACATTAAGAACATCATTATAAGTGAAATGTCAAAAGTACCCATCGATCCCGGTGGAGCTAAAAATTTTATCCAAGGTCAAAAGTCAAAATTGATTTTTTTTAAAAATTGAAACAAATCGTATGGTGCAAAAATCGGTACAGAATTTAAATACATCATAAAAAATAAGATATAAAAAATTTAAATCGACCCCACTTAAACTAAAGACGTTATGGAAAGTCAAAGGTCAAAATAAACAAAAAAATTAAAAAAACAGAAAACTTCACAGAGGGCTCAAAATTGTGTGATACAGCTAAGAGGTGGGGTGAGGTGGAGTTAAGTTTTCAGTTTTTAACGTAGTCAGTGTATATTTCCCGCCAAAATAGTGTAAAGGCCCTGCTCCACATCAGCGGAAAATGCGATCGAAACCGAAGGCAGAAACCGAAAATCCGGGTACTTTCGATGGGAACACTATTTAATAGATTTTACGTTTCTGCTTTACGTCAATGTCGAGCAGAGCCTTAAGTCTAAATGTTCTGCAAAGAAAAATGGGAAACAATTTCATTGAAAGTGATTACTTTTAATCATTCCTGCGCTATAATACGAAATGAAAACAAAACTGAAAGTCAAATTGAGAATAAAACTATCTTGAATGGAGATTTACATTAAACAACCATGAAATTCAAATCAAACAATGCAATCACATATTTGACATTTGACACCCTGAGGTCCCCCGCACCTACCGTTTGAACGGTTTATCGGTTTTGTGACCCCAGGGACATTTATTAAAAACTAAACATGTTACATCTTACAAAGCATTTTTTCCCCACAATTTTGACACATCTTAGAGCATCATACAATTACAAACTTAACATAACAAATATCTTAACAAAATATTTTTTTTTCTTTTTTTAAACAGAAAATGATTAAAGCAACATTATGCAATCACATAAACATTATGCAATCACACAGAAATCCTGATAAAAAAAACTACTTTGTCTATTTAGGAAGATGTTCTTGAATTAAAGTCAAGCATTGCATTCGGGAGGAGAGAACACTATGGTTAGAAAATAGTTGAGAGAAGATTTGACATTTGCTGGAGAACCACATAGAAGTAGACACGTGCCTACATTCCTCTGAACAACCATTGACATTCTTATTTTGAATTTTATCTAACATCCCTAATAAGTAATCCGCCATTTAGTCAGTTAAATTGAGTGCTCTGCAATCTTTCGGCATCGGTGAGAGTATTTGGGAAGGTAAAGGGCAGTACCTGCAGAAATGAGTTTCTGAGATATTTGAAGAAACGATTTTCGTTCAGTGAAAATGCCGAGATGTAGCGTTTCTGAGCACGTTTTCATTGCTCGAAGGTATAATTTGAGCAACAACAACCCAATTTTAACTAAAAAAAGTTTTCGATTGAGATTAATTTTAAGACTATAAGTTCCAGTGCATCTACAATCAATCGTTAGATTCAAAATTTCGCAGTTATTGAAAGCAGTGAAACTTTGACTCTTCAGCGAGCGATGCAGAATTTCGCTACACGTTTGCGCCATATCATAGTTGGTTGTGGAAGACACATTGAACATGTATTAAACTGATTCCCATGCAATGATTGTGCTTTGCTTTATAATTTTAGCATTAATGCGTTAACTACTGGACCCACTGTAAATCTGGTGTTGCTGACGTATAAAAGATAATTTTTGATGGTTCTTTAATTAAAATGGTTATGAGACAAAACAGAAATTTCGAGTAATTAAAATTCAAAGCTTTTTTGTTGCAGTTTTTTCGTTTTGTCGTTATGGTGCGTATAAAATTGGTTTAATGACATATACTTTTTGACGTACCAAGTTTTATTTGCTAACTTGAATCCATTTCTTATCATTGTCCAGAGTGTTCATTTTTAAAAATGTAACATAGCCCCTTCATCCTCCAAGCCCTTCAATTGAGAAACATGTTTTAAGACAGTTTATGCCTGTAATAATTAGATGCAGTGAGAAACTTTGATCCGTTTCTTTAAAAATATAGGAAGGGGGGGGGGAGGGATTCAGCAAGTAAATAAGAATAATTCAGTTTTTTTTCATACTGTTTCAAAGAAAGCTTAACACATTAAAAAGATGAGTTTTTTTTGACGCTTTTCATGTTGAATTTTTTCACTAGTTTTAAAGAATGAAGACTATATTTAAAAGTTATTCAGCTATGATTTCTAATTTTATTTAATTAGAAGTACCTACTTATTTCTTCTTAGCGATTGAATAAAATACACAACCGGTCACTTTTGAAAAACTTAACATCTCACATCTAAGCTTTTCTTCAATGAAAAATTTGTTTTCAAAATAGGTCCTTTTCAGCAGCATTACACTTGCGCAATCTAAAAGGACTTTTTTACAAAAAATAATGGTTGACTGAAACAGATTTCATTTTTCATTTTTTTTATTCCAGTTTATGAAAACATTCTTTTGCACAACGTGTCTCTTTAGCCAACACCTTTTAGTGACTTATTTGTTTCATAAAAAGGGGCTTGTGTAAAGTGGTGACCAAATTTAAAATGTCTTCTGTTCTCTGGTTGTTCACTAAAAAGTTCACTCGTCAGATTAACTTTTTTTTTAGAACAAAAACTTTCAACAGAAGTGAAACCGACGATATGTTCTTTAACTCAGTAAAGTTTAAACAAGTCGTGGATAAAAATTTTCAGACAGCTGTAAGGCGTTCAAAGTCAAAATTAGGTTACTGAGATAAGAGAGATAAGATGCTTGCTGAAAATAAAAAAAAGGAAAAATGTTTTCGCAGTACTGATCTGTAGATCTTAGTTTTCTTTTCATTGTTTGACTTTAAGATTTTCTTCTGTGATTAAGACATTACGGTGCTAACTAGACCATATCGCACGCCTAGAAGAATACTGTCACAACTCAAAAGTCGAAACTCCGAATGTTCAGAGATGTACCCAGAGCTATGATTTAAAAGTCAAAAAGAAACGTTTATTTTAAAAGCATTATGAAAGCAAATGAGCCGAAATGATCTAACCTAATGTATGATAGACTGCACTATTACTAATTGCTTTAATACAGGGTGTCCACTCCTATCGTGGACCAATAGCTAATTTCTAAACCGTTAGAGATAAGCATATAGTTCATTTAGGACAAAGTCTCCAAATTACGAAAGGAATTTTGGGTCTATTCAATGTTTTTCAAAAAATCAAATTTTGAAAGAGTTACGAAATTTAAATTTTTATACAGCCCTCCAGTCCTATCAATCATATTTAGTAAAACCTTCTTGTCACTGTAACGTTTAAAACTAAAAAAAAATCACTGTTCTACGACAAAAATTGACCGAGTTATGACGTTTTGAAAAATCAAGATTTTGAAGGATTTCGCATACGGTCCCTTAAGCGATCTCTCGATGACGTCATGAAATAATGCAAAATCTTGATTTTTCAAAACGTCATAACTCGGTCAATTTTTGTGGTAGAACAGTGATTTTTTTTAGTTTTAAACGTTACAGTGTCAAGAATGTTT
The DNA here is from genome assembly GCA_038373865.1 of Uloborus plumipes. Classification (NCBI taxonomy): domain Eukaryota; kingdom Metazoa; phylum Arthropoda; class Arachnida; order Araneae; family Uloboridae; genus Uloborus; species Uloborus plumipes. The sequence continues at coordinate 40,704 of JAXGGA010004536.1, forward strand.
TACTAAATATGATTGATAGGATTGGAGGGCTGTATAAAAATTTAAATTTCGTAACTCTTTCAAAATTTGATTTTTTGAAAAACATTGAATAGACCCAAAATTCCTTTTGTAATTTGGAGATTTTTTCCTAAATTAACTATATGCTTATCTCTAACGGTTTAGAAATTAGCTATTGGTCCACGATAGGAGTGGACACCCTGTATATCAATTTCTTTTCCCCATCTTAAATTTTTCTGTTTTTGAGTTGTGACAGTATTCTTCTAGGCGTGCGATATGTTGCCCTGGTAGTACATGGCAGTGGTACGAAATGTTTAAAAAACTTTTTTTGAAAAACTAAGGTGATAAAAACTAATCTACCACTTTTGCACATACTACACATTTTCAAGAAAAAATAAAGCAGTTTTGTCGTTTGAGCTAGTTTGCATTTGAAGGGCCAGGGGGAAAAAGATGAAAGTCACTTTTTCGTCAATATTGAGATATTAGCACTATCTAGGGGCTATGAAGGACTAGTATCATCTGGTAGAACAATAAGGGGGAAAAAAGATGAGAAGCGACCGAAATGTGCATGAAAACTCGAAAAACTACATAAGGAGCTACGAGAAATCAAACTTTGTTCTTCGTTTTTCTCGAAATCGTTTTTTGGTCACTTTCATCTTTTCCCCCCTGGCCTTTCTTTGTGAGCAAAAATAAAGTAGGGTTATAAGACATACCTAAGGTGGGGCGAAAAGCACTTTTTTTTTTTTTAAAGTAAACTTCTAATAGGGCTGAAAACTTGTGCATTGGCATCCTAGTAGCAGAAGAAAATGTTAGCTCTGGAAGTAAACGTTTTTTTTAAGAAACTTTTTTGGGGAGTTTTTCTTTTTCCCTTAGGGGAGGGTTGTGCTCTTTTATATCGAATCGCGATTCTGTGGAGGTTATTTCTTCTTATTTTCGGACCTTTTTGATAAACCCTTTGTTGTTGTCTTGTGTCAGCTACTGTCGGATTGCCTTAGGTAAAACCTTCTGCGCATTTACGCATGCGTCAGGTCTTCTCTGATCTTATCAAAATAGGGGTGATAGGTGAGATAACAATAAGGGGAAGAATAATAAGAAGCATTTTGAACCGTATCAAATAACGTGGAACGATGCTAATTTCAAATACATAGTTCAGTTGAATACGTCAAAAAGATATAGCAAATGCAACTTTTAAATTGAAAACTTCGGAAAGTTATCACCCACAACAAATCTACACTCTTTTAAGTGGAACTGTTCGCGAGTGCTAGGCACGGTTTTCAAGGACGAACAGTAGGCTGGTAATTCGGGAGGTATTGCTTCACTTTTCCAACTGTTCCGTCAGTTTGGCGGCAAGTCCGACTTCCACAGTACACAAGTCATAGGGACCCGTTTAACAGGGTGGCAACCATCTACATTGCTACAACACATTCACAGATAGAACGGACGAGGGTAGAAGAGAGAGAGAAAATACATCCATGCCTGAGCCGGGACATGAACCCGGGACCCCTCCATTCCTGTCAGTCTTTTCTGACCACTAGACAAAGTGTCCTAATACCGTGCAGTAGTATTTGGTAACAATATGAAACATAGTAACAGCGAATGCAGATGTGGCGAGTTTACTGATTTCCAATACGATAAAAATCATGCTGCGTATTCCTAATTACTGCACTCAATAATTCTATGAGCAATACAGAAGTTCAGACTCCAGTTATTAGTATTTACATAAAGTAACCCCTGAATATGCCCCAAAAAGTACGTACACATTTTGAAAGGGATTAATTGTAACTTTTTTTTTTTTCAAACTCCAGATTGAGTAAATATTAGCTGTTTTATCACTGAAAGAAATATTATGCATGATTTTTATCCATGTCTCCCATAATACGGCATTGCCCAAAAGGCTTGCTTATGAACAATTGTTTGCACAAAAAATTAAATTTTTACTTTAAATCCCACAGAAACATCTAAGGTCTAAAAAATTTCAAAAAGCTACTCTTAGTCAAGTCCTGTTTTCTAAAAACCCGCTAGTTTTTTTCATATTAAAATTTCACTTAACTATACTCAATAATTAGAACATTAGCAGTTTTTCAATAAACAAATAAATAGGGGCTTAACACTGTATACATTACATTCTCAAAAGTTTTGGCAATTAAAAAATACTCCCCCCCCCCAAAAAAAAAATCCCAGAAAAATGTTCAATATTTGTAATTATAAAAATATAGACAAATTACAGTAGTTTAAAGCAAAACTCTTTCGTTTAAGTACCGTAAAATGGGGTTAATCGGAACACTTTTCAGATTTGATTGTAAAAAAAGCAGTTAAAAGTTTTTTTTTAATTTGATTTTTTGGGTAAAAACTTCGGTCTTGCTTTACTTTTGATATTCCAAGCAAAGACAAAAGATTTTGAGCAATTATTATTAAAATATATAGCAAATTATGGGTGTTCCGAATCACCCCGCTGATAGGGGTCAATCGGAACACTTGTTAAAATTTTTATTTTTTTCAATTTAATCTGTAATAGGTCTCACAAACATGAGTAATATTGATGGGGGAGAATAAGAACAGATAATTACTGTCAAATAAATGTATAATTTCAGTACCAGTAAACGTTTATAATTTGTGAAAATTCAAAATAATTTTGAACTTATGAAAAATGAAAAGTAATTTTAAGAAAAGCTTTTGGATTAAAATGCAAAGATTTAACATGAATGGAAGTCACTCATGTCGTCCACAAATATGTACTTGTCCTTAAAACTAGCAATTGTGACTTGGCTTAAGTTTTTTCATAACATCGCCTGGGATGAACTCTGCCTTTTCTTTAGTTTTTTGAAATTTCTGGGTTTCGGGATTGTCCTGAAAGATTTTTTCGCTTATGTTTGTGTCGCACTGTTTGTGTGCTGGACGTTTACTACCCAAAGTCTATGTGACTTTCTCCCTTTTATTTTAAGTAAAAAAAAGTCTCCTGGAGAAAAAATCTTTTGAAATCTGTAACTTCTGTCATTCTAAGATCTAGTTGCTCAAGATAAGGGATAAACAGTAATAAATCCTTGTCCCTGTTTTGATTAGAAGAATTGGGGTTAGAATCTTGATTTTTCAAACAATTTCCTTCAAATAAGTTTGAATTGGAACAACAGAACTAAGTGTTCCGATTCACCCCGCAAATTTTTTTCCCATGGCATTTTTCAGAATTCTTCACTTTTATGACACAATTTATAAAAAATGTAAATTCTAATGTGGTATTCTGTTGTTCAGATACATGTATAATTGAAACATACCACTCATAGTTTTTAAATATAAGAAGGTTTGTTCTTGCATATGAAGTTTTGCAGTCTATGAAAATGTGATGTTTTCTAGCATTCAACGTGCAGCCCTCTTTAGAAGCCAGTAGCGTTGCCAGATTGACAAAAGTATTTTTTCCTACTTCCTATGATCTTACCTTTCTAAAAAAAAAAATTCATGGCGAAAAATACCCAATAGTATATTTTTGAAGAATTTCTTTGTACGGTTGGGAAGTTTTGTTCTGATTGACCCCGCTGTTCCTATAGACCCCATTTTACGGTACACTCCGCCCCGTCTCACTATAAGCGTGGGTTAAATAAGCTGAGGTACTTATTTTTAATACGCTTTTATTAGTTTCACATATGGGTTTGTTTGTGTGTTCCATTTAACTCCAAAATTATTGATTGATTAACTCCAAAAGCGTATTTTTTCATTTTTTCAAACTATATTTAGGATTATTATTTACAGCATGGCATACTTAAGTCACGATACTCTGTTTCAGTTGTGTTTATATAAGTAAATAGTTCAAAAATCTTTGAAACTTCGTTCTATTTCTCTGAGTTCTGAGGAGTACATAAGATATATAATATTGGAGTTACACGTACCTTACTTAACCACTTGCGTTACAAAAACTCACTTCACCTGTTAAGGATTAGCGTAATTCCTCACCATCTGGTGCATAAATAGACTGCTCGTCTCTAGCACGTCACAATTGAAGGGCTTGGAGGATGAAACGTCTATGTTACATTTTATAAAATAAACAATCTGAACAATGTTAAACAACGGAAACAGGTAATTAAATAAAACTCGGTACATCAAGAAGTAGATGTCATTAGACCAATTTCATACGCACACTAACGACAAAACCAGAAAACAAAAAAGCTGCAACAACTGCAACAATAAAACTTTAAACTTTAATTACTGGCAATTTCTGTTTTGTCACATACACCCCTTCATTTCCCAAGCTCTTCAATTTAAAAAACTGTTATATCTTGTAGATGCCGCATGTAAAAAATAAGTTCAATTTCAGAAGTAAAATGTACCTCAATCCAACATAGCAAGGACATTACTGTTACTCTTAACAGATGAATAATCTGTAAAAATATGTGTTCTTGAATTTCCATGGTGAAAAACTGAAATCTCCGGGCCGAAATAGAGTCAATTTTTAAGTTATCGGACTACTGCCGTTAAGACTAAAGCAATAGTAAAACTGTCTTAAGGTACTCATTAATAACACTTTAATTGAAATACATTGTCATTTGTAGGAGAAAAACACTTACTTTGACTAGGAATTACTAAAGCTTGAAATTAAACAAACACGTAATAGCGAAAGTTGAGCACAAGATAAGTAACCCGCACAAAATGGTAAAGCTGATGCGCAGATACTTGAAGAAGAGTGCTGTCGGGTCATTTTCAAAATTTGCTTACATTTGCGGTCCGGGGGTTAAAAAGACGATTTTAAAGCATAACTTCTATTTTAAATTCAATGCGAACAATTATTTTCTGCAAGCAATACCCCCAAAAAAATTCTATCACTCAAAAAAATATTGAAATTTATTTATTTATTTTTACATAAGTCTTTAAAAATGAGAATCAAAGCAAAAACGCTTGTCCATTTCCAATTTTCAACTATACACGGGTGAATGAACGATACATAAATTTTTTATGAGCCTTCTCAAAAAAAAAAAAAAAAAACTATGTTTCATTTAATATTCATTGTTTCATTAGTGTACGTTATTTCTACGTTTTTAAATGTACATTTATTTTTCTGAGAGACAAAACTGCAAAGGAAAATGCGTGATGACAGTGAAGTGAAAAAAATCACACAAACTATATAAACATCCCATGCGTTCTTCTTAGCAGAACTAAACGTAATTTATGACGTCTACCCACAGCACACATTGCATTGTATATTTCGTCTTGAAAGCCGCGAATGGGACTCATGATCGATTCCATTTTAAAAAGGGGCGACAGTTAGAGGATGTGCACTTTCTGAAGTGTTCAATTTTTGCGTATTTGCTGTCTCTTACTTCTCTTTTACTGTTCCTTTGCGCTTCCAATTCGCATCCTTCTACTTCTTCGGATTTAGAACACCCGCACAAGTGCGACTAAATCCACTCTTAAAAAATAAAAAATTTGCACATCGTCATCTCTCCGATCACCCCTATTTCGAAGAGGGTTTTCCTTCACAAAGTCGTACAGTACAGACGTACATTTAGATAACGATGAAATATGAAAACAAACTCACCAGGGAAAATACTGCTGCGACTGGCACAAGTACGCTTTGTGGCAGTTTTAACGACAATAGAGGGAATATTATTTAAATTTTTTCCCCCCCTCTCAGCTTGCTTTTATTTATACTCAGCATTACAATATTTATTCTTGCTCAAGGTCATCCTTTTGCATTTTTTAAGCTAAATTTCAGTCTTTGAAGTTCGCCAAATGAAAGTGAGATTGTTGTTGTGGATCGAGGAAAAAAATTATTAAAAAAAAAATATTTATAAATGTTTCTATAATGTACGAGGATTGTTTTTTTTTCAACCTCCGATAGGCTATAAACAATAAACGGATTCAAATACAGAAAATATTTTACTATCAAAAGTAAGGTACAATGCTCTACAATTCTCTAAATAATTACCTTGACGATTGAAGCATTTGTTATATCTGTGAACTAGCTTTATAATAGCCTCCTCGTAAAATGTTGCCGCCAATGATTGGAAGTGAATTGTGACGGTGTCTTTGGGCTTCACGCCACTTTGTAAGCACGCTGCCTTGCCAGACCCCAAGCAGGGGTTTCCTAGTCCCTCCTTCAGCTCAGTGAATAGATGAAAGTCACTTGGTGCTCGGTCGGGACTTTATAGTGGGTGTTCAAAAATGTTCCATTGAAATTGCTGGAGGAACCGTCGGGTTACACAAGCGCTATGATGACGGGCACTGCCATGCCCCCCTGCTTGGGGTATGACAATTCCCGTCACCCCTGCTTGGGGAGACCCCTGCTTGAGGTCTGGTGAAGCATCGTGCTTCCAAAGCGGGGTGGAACCCAAGGACACCGTCACAATTCACTTCCACTCATTGGCGGCAACATTTCACGAGGAGGCTAATAAAGTTTGTTCACAGATATAACAAATGCATCAATCGTCAAGCTGATTATGTAGAGAATTGTAAAGCACTGTACCTTACTTTTGATAAAGTATTTTTGCATTTGAATTCGTTTATTTTTTATAGCTTTTCGGAGGTTGAAAAAAAAACAACCCTCGTATATTGATGAAATGTATTTCGATGATTATTAAGGTGCATGATTATGGTAAAGAACATTATGCCAGGTTACTAAAAATTGAACATGGAACATGTTTGTACAAAAACTAGTATTTAGCCAGGCCAGTGGAGTATACAGTTATGACTATTTTCAGCTAAGGAACCGGGCGGTACCCATATTGTACCATAAGTCTTTTTTTTTTAGAGGACGGGGTTGAAATTTTCACTCGATTCCTTTGGAGCCGGGGATTTTTTCAAGGTTTCATACGTCTCGTGCAACAGTTTATACCTTCTCTTTTCAATGGAAAAGAAATCTGTGGTTCTACTGTCGTACTACCGGGGTCGAAAGAAAAATTTCTATATGAACGGACCGGATCCAAAAGGTTAAGGATAAAATGAAATAGTTATCGTGAATTAACTGTGTTGGCTACATATAAAAAACAATATTCTTTTTTACTGAAGCAAACGATAACAATAGTGTGATTAGCTTAACATACACTGAAGTGACAAAAGTCATGGGATAGCAATATGCAAATTTTCAGATGGCAGTAGCATCGCATAGAACAGGTATAAATGCGCAGTGCTTTTACAGAGCTTTCATTTCTGTTCAAGTTATTCATGTGAAGAGGTTTTAACGTGATGATGACCGCACGACGTGAATTAACAGACTTTGAACGCGGAATGTTAGTTGGAGCTAGACGCATGGGTCATGCCATTTCGGAAATCGTTAGAGAATTCAACATTCCCAGATCCACTGTGTCAAGAGTGTGCCGAGAGTATGAAATTTCAGGCATAACATCCCACCATGGACAGCGCAGTGGTCGACCGCCTGCACTTAAAGATCGAGACCGGCGACGTCTGCAAAGAGTCGTAAATTCTAACAGACAAGCAACACTGCGTCAAATCACCGTAGAAATCAATGTGGGACGTACAATGGACGTGTCTGCTAGAACTGTGCGGAGAAATTTGGATTTCTTGGGCTATTCCAGCAGAAGACCGACTCGAGTGCCTTTACTGACAGAACGACATCGCTTGCAGCGACTCTCGTGGGCACGTGAGCATATCGGTTGGTCCCTAGATGAATGGAAAACCGTGGCCTGGTCCGATGAGTCACGATTTCAGCTGGTAAGAGCCGATGGTAGGGTTCGAGTGTGGCGCAGACCCCACGAAGCCATGGACCCAAACTGTCAGCAAGGCACTGTTCAAGCTGGTGGTGGCTCCGTAATGGTGTGGGCTGTTTTTTCATGGCATGGACTTGGTCCTCTAGTGCGACTGGACCGAACATTGACTGGAAATGCTTATGTGCAGCTACTTGGAGATCACTTGCAGCCATTCATGGACTTCATGTACCCAAACAACGATGGGATTTTTATGGATGACAATGCGCCATGTCACCGGGCCACAACTGTTCGCAATTGGTTTGAAGAAAATTCTGGACAATTCCAACGAATGATTTGGCCACCTAGATCGCCCGACATGAATCCCACTGAGCATTTATGGGACACCATCGAGAGGTCTGTTCGTGCCCAAAATCCTGCCCCATCAACGCTTTCACAATTATGGACGTCTATCGAGACAGCATGGCTCAATATTCCTGCAGAAGACTTCCAACGACTTGTTGAGTCCATGCCACGTCGAGTTGTTGCACTTCGCCGGGCAAAAGGAGGGCCGACACGATATTAAGAGGTATCCCATGACTTTTGTCACTTCAGTGTATAATTTTTCTATGAGCTGTTTTAAATTAACTAGTTTATATTCATCCAGTTAATAAATGCCTAATGATTTTTTGTCTGTATAGAGTGCTTGATGGTTGTACAGATAGATCACCTAGACTATTTTTTCCAGAACTGTGCAATCCATAAACTGTTTTGAGCAAAACTGTGTCATCAATACTATCTTATCTTTATGATGTATGCTACCAAAAATAATCCCTTATCTATGTATATAAAAATGGACGTATGTATGTTTGTTCCTTATACAAATCCACAGTTTTCGTCAGATTTTCATCAAACTTGGCACAGAGGTTCCTTGATGCACTAGAATTCACATAGGCGGGGTTTTGAAATTTAAAAAAAATCCAAAAAGCTCAAACTTCAAATTTTTTGTCTCAAAATGGCAATTTTCTTTCAATTTTGAATATATAGAGTAATAGAGATAAGCATTTAATCATACTAATTGATAAAATTCAACACATTTAAATATTAGTATTTTTCAACAAAGATTACGATTAGCAATGAATTATCAACTTAAGACTCACCTATTTCATTTTAGCATGAAATAAGTAAAAAATAATTACAATGGAGCTATAATTAGCAGCCGGGCAACGCCGGGTAATTAGCTAATCTAAACTAAAAATTGCTTCAATGAAAGAACTGAGTATAAGAATAAAGTAGAAGTTTAATTCATTGTACATAGATATCACCTGGAATAAGTATTATATTATAATGATAAATATATAGCGCTATGAAAAGATGTCAATTTCTCGAAAAAAGGTTGGCTCAACCTTGGGGGAATGATTCAGTGCATTAGCAGAATCTTTTTACATAATTCCATTGAGTTAGCTGTTGTTATTTATTTTTCAGTAAAAATGTCAAATACGGTGTTTCTGAGAACTTAATTATTGTCCGAATGTATCATTCGAAGATCAACATCCCAATTGTGTGACTCAAAGAAAATTTGCGACTGAGTTTAAGCTAGGTCCAAGTGCATTGACAATCGATCGCTTGATTCGCAGTTGATCAGTTGTTGAATGTATCGAAGCTTCGACTCTTCAACGAGTGATGCAGAATTTCACTATTCCCTTGCGCCATGATATAACTAGAAATTGAAAACACATAGAGCAATGTATTTAACTAATTCCCATGTGTTTGGTACTTTGTTTTCAAAATTTAGATTAGGGATGCATCGATTAATTGGCAGTACTGATTAATCGACCATAATATACCACTTTGCCTATTGCACAGGTCTGCGAAAATACACTTTTTAAAAATTGTTTTGATTTAGTTAACTGATCTTTATGTACTTTCTTGCGCTGATTTCACAAATGGCATTGTTTTTTTTCTATCACGTAATGCTTTCCTACAAAATAAAGTTGAAGTTTTTGAAAAAAGTACAAAAAAACGGATAATTTTTTTTTTATTTTAACATAAAGTAAAAGCAGAAAAATAATCAAACCTAGCTAAAAAGAGCATAAAAGTGATGGACATGTGTTGCAAAGTTATTTTAAGTCTTTGAGAAGGAATTAGGCAAGTCAGGTTCATGAGGAACAAGGCGAATAGCCGAACGTATGTTGGTTGGGTATGAATTTTTTTTTTTCTGATTTTCAAATTGAAACCTTGCCCTAAAGAACAAAAATTCCAGTCATCACTGTGATTTTCAGACTCTCTTCAAATCATAGGTAACCCAAAACGAAATGATTTCTTCTTACCTTGAAACAATTGTCTCAGTTCTTCCAAACACGCAGAATACACTATACGGGGAACCCAAGATTTATCTTGGGCCCCTAGTTTAACAACAAATTATGCAAAATACATCTTCTTAACAAAATTAGAAATGTTCCTCTGTTGCTTCTTGACCGTTAAGACCCACTAATATAGCAGAAACAGTTAAAAGAGTTGACTTATCCTCTAGTAGCCATTTCTTCAAAAGAGCACAAAACTGTTAGATCTGTATACCACTGTGGCTATAGATCCACACTGAGTCCCTGATTGCAATCAAGGTCACGGCTCACTACATTCTTCATAATATTCCTAGTGGACAGTAAGAATGGGAAGGGAGCAAATTGAGTGATAGTTGTCTTGTTTTAGTAGGGAATGGATTTTCCCAGTTTAGATTTATTGTCTTATTCAAATAAATAAAAATAAAATTTTATTAAAAAAAGTGAAACCGACTTCAAAAACGCAGCTGAAAATTGCTCTAAAAAGAAAAAAATAAATTTATTCTTTGAACACCATCGATACTACTTTTAAACATGAGTTTTGAAGTCGGTGCCGAAACAGTTAATAAAATCATTCGTACCCATTGATTGTATCATTTGATTGATTTTTCTTCTCAAACAACACTTGAAATTGATTATGAAACATTTATGGTTGTTTTTATTATGAAACATGTAACCGAAGAATGGGCACGAATGATTTTATTAACTGTTTCGGCACCGACTTCAAAACTCATGTTTAAAAGTAGTATCGATGGTGTTCAAAGAATAAATTTATTTTTTACTTTTTAGAGCAATTTTCAGCTGCGTTTTTGAAGTCGGTTTTACTTTTTTTTATAAAATTTTATTTTTATTTCATTCTTTTCAGTGTAAATGTATACCCGGAAGAGTGTCATGTTGCCATCATGACGCTTCATCTCACTTTATTAACGCGTCCAAAATTTTAAACGATTGCCACTAAAAAAAATTGTGTTAATTTCTGGGATTTAATTAAAGCATGTTTAAAATACAAGTTTTCAGCCGATTATACGGATAAAACTGGCCAACAGGTTAATCTGCAAAGTGGCCATTTACTGCCGATTCATTATTAGTGCATCACTAAATTTAACCTTTAAAAGTTAAGGTGATGGGACCTGATAGGAGCCTGGAAATATATTTTTTAAAAAATTGGGGAAATCAGGACTAAATATTTTCTATCAGTAAAACTGCGGTTTGCATGCCGCATAAGCGTATGACGTAGACGCTGCATTTTTTTTCTGCAGCTTGAAAATCCACCGACTCGCTCGAGGATCGAACTGATGCTCTTGCCAATGAGAGCCCAGCGTCTTTACCGTAAAGCCACTCTATCGGCGAGCGACATAGCAAAGAGTGTGCGCATGAAATTCCGTTCATGATGCGCAAAGAGTATGCGCATGAACGGAATTCTGAAGATTTCCCTCAATTTCTTCAGGATTCCGTTCTCAAACCCCGCATCATGGGACCATGGGACCACCAAGAAGGTGTACCCTTTCAAACAAAAAAAATTATCCAAATCGGACTATTCAGTAAAAAGTTATGCATGATCATTGATTAAAAAAATATATACATATATACCGGTCGACTATAGTCGTCCGTGTTTTCGTCGGTTAATAAATAAAAACATTTCTTTTTTGCAAGTAACGTGCTCACATTGATTGATAACATGTTCATCATGTAATCTCTATTATTCAAACTACATTTAACACTTATATAGGCTATAATATTGAAAAACCTTGTGCATATAGAACCTGACAACCCTAAAAATAAGCAAATTTCAGGCGAAATTTGTGACTTATTTGAGGGTGCTGGAATTTTTTCTATATTTTTTCCGTAATCATCACGTAAAATACCGTTGAAACCAATAGTTAAATATGCAAAAAATTTTCCATCGCAGACCTGTGTTATTAATAATCGGCACAATGGGCCGATTGATTGGCCAAAAATATTTTTTAAGTATTATTTTTCAAAGTATACCTTCACTAAGAAACTATGATGAATAATTTTATCAACAGTAATAATAATCCTCTCAGTCGATATAAAGTTTTTAATAAATTAATTCTCCTACTTTGAATAAATAATAAATATACTTAGACAACGTTGCAACATTTTTCATGTGGCGACAGTTTATCCTTAGTACAGTGCTTTTAGATAACCTCTAATTTTCACAAAGAATAAAAGTCTTTAATTAAACTGCTACTAATTATTAAAAAATGTAAACTAAAAGTACTCCTAGACTCCTTCTCCCCTTCTTTTGAATTTTTATGTCCAATTAACATAATTAGCCATGTGTTAATGTAATATTATAGACAACAATATTAAAATTGGTTCTAAGAAATTGGATAAAATATTGAAATTATTTTATGAAAATTAGGAAAATGGGAAAAAAGAGAGAAAAAACAGTGATAGAAAAATTGGTAGGATTAAAAACAATCATCCTTATCATTAATCGGCTCAGTCATCCGCCGATTATCAACAACCGATTAATCAATAATCGGCCAATTTGCTTATCGGTGCATCCCTAATTTAGATAGAATTTTTTAAATTAGTAGTGTTCAAGAAATTAGTTTTTAACATGAACGCGTTACTTACTGGTAAGTATGTATGTGGAATGACATAGCCAATATTGCTAGATTGAATCAAGATGCCAAACAGTACAGCCATTTTGGATAGCTTTGAGTCGATTCGGATAATTTGGGGTCGCTTGAAATTTTTTAGTACATTTGTATTAAGAGAAAAAAAAAAGAAAACTACTCCGTGAGGTAAAGATAGCGACTAGCTGTCGCCACTTGCCAGTGGCGACTAAAAGTTGCTTTTTGGTGACTACAAGATGTCATGTTGGTCGCCAAACTGTCGACCTATTTTTTGTCTGAACAAAAGTACACAAACTGCCGATGCATCGTGCCGATTATGAAAAGAAAATGGCCATTAGCATCGTCACTGGCGGTCAATAATAATTAATGTAAAATGTTAACCAATGTAAAATGCTAACCAATGTTAATGTAAGGTACAAATAATTTTAAAAACTGTATTTAAAATTCGGGATAACTTGGTAAAAAGATAGGAACAATTCCAGTCAAAGTTCGTTATTTTTTTCCGTCTTTTCGTCACGAAATAGAACAGATTTAATCAGTACTTCTGAATTCCCTATACATTAAGTTGCTTCTGATTCAATTCGCATTTCACCACACAAAGAAAGCAATATCTTAAATTAATTTTAAAAGTGAAAAATAATAATGAAAAGAATTATCTTTTCTTTACTTTAAGTCAGAAATTATTCTTTATATAGAATTATTTAGATGTATTGTGGTTACCGCGCAAACATCAGTTAAACTGTTCTCTTTAATTACTTCGGCTATAAAGCGTTTTCTGGCACAAAAGTAAGGACTTTGCTCCACATCAGCGTAAAACGCGACCGAAACTGAAGGCAGAAACCGAAAATCCATGTGCTTTCCATAGGAACACTATGTAATCCATTTTACGTTTCTGCTTTATTTTTCTGCTTTTCGTCAATGTGGAGAAGGGCCCTAATACTGTCGGCCCGCTTAAACGAGTACTGTCGGTTCCAAGAAATATTATTTGATTAAGCGGGGTATTTTTTTAAGCTGGGATCTTCAACATTGTGTCCATGGCATTCGGTACCGGAAGGTTTTATTCGTTTAAGAGCTGTATTCGTTTATCCGTTACCCGATTAAGCGGTGAAGACAGTATATCGAAGGGCTACTGTAATTTACTTCCTATCACTAGTATTCTATAACTTCCCTCTTACAGGTTACTATGAGGCAGTTATTTTAGTTTAGAAAGCAGAAATAACTCTTCAAATTTGCCTTTTTTAAATATAAGTTTAAAGTATCTCAATTCGGATTTTAGTGGTTTGAAAGTCAGGGCAAATATTTTATTTTTGTACTTTGTAAGATAATTTTGACCAATAAATGCAACCCAAGATGCTTTTAAATATACAGAAACGCAAATTTAAAATTTTCTTGATTGTTACCTATAAAAACTAAAACTATTTCTTTTCAGTGTGTGGAGACTACGAGGAATTTGATATATGCCAAAATGGTGGCAAATGCATGGGAACAGGCAAAGATTCATTTTGCCAGTGCAGAAAAGGAACAAGTGGTAATTTATGTGAAATTGTCGACGACTGCGAGAGAAAAATTTGTGGCCAAGGAATGGGCAAGGACGTATTCTGCATGTATGATCAAAGAGTAGATTCGGCAGTCTGCATTTGTAAACAAAAAGACTTGGCATTTGACAGAATAGAGGGAGAATGCAGACGTAAGTATATGATCTTTCTGTTAACTGATGATGAGCGTTGATTTGAATATGTAACAGAAGAATTGAAAGATGGATATGAGTTACTACCGAGTTTTATACCGTATAATATATAATCACACTCTCTCTGTCCCATATAAGGTGCTACATTTAGGAAGAAATTAGTCTAGCCCCCTAATCTAATCAAGGTCGGTTCCAGCTTCTGGTTAAGAAGGGGATCATTTTCGGAAAGGGGGGTCAAAGCGCAATTTTTGTGCAAAAATGGGTTTTTGGCAATTTTTTCGTAATATAAGTCCCCAAAATGCAATTTTTTGATAATATTTGGTCGGTTAAGGGGGGAGGGGTCATAACCCCATGACCCCCATCTGGATCCGCGCTTTAATATAATCCCCTAATCAAGTACCCGAGAGATATTGATTTGGATTGGGGACTTGGAGAATTTTATCGGGAACTAGTACGTATAACGCGAAACTATTCTGAGCTCACAGAAAAGACTAGATGCAAATAAGGAAATACCCCATTTGTTGGCGTCAACCTTGTGTTCGGCATTGGGCAATAACAAACCAGAGTTAAAGCTGACGGAGACTATTACTTTATTATTACTGAGAAAATCGCCAAAAGTGACAAATCTTTTGGCAACTAAATTGCTTCCTTTCAGTCCATCTTTTTGTAGAACAGCGTATAGAGGGAACAGTTTGATCCACTCGAATGGTTTTGCATGCTTTCGACTAAAGATGGTTAAATAAATGAATCACGAAAAAAAGAAGCATAAAATCATTGGCGCTTAACATAAGAGCAATTTTGGTGAGTTTATACGAGGGTTGTTTTTTTTTTCAACCTCTGATAGGCTATAAAAAAGACGGATAAGTATACAAAACATATTTTACTATCAAAAGTAATGCCCAATGCATGCTATTTCTCTACATAATCACCTTGACGATTGAGGCATTTGTCGATTTGGGAGCAAGTTTTGTAATACCCTCCTCATAAAATATTGCTGCCAATGATTGGAAGTAAGTTGTGACGGTGTCTTTGAGAACCACGTCACTTTGGAAGCATGATGTTTTTCCAGACCTCAAATAGGCGTCCCCAAGCCCCTGCTTCAGTTCAATGAACAGATGAAAGTCGCTTGGCGCTCAATTGGGACTAAATGGTTGGTGTTCAAAACTGTCCCATGCAAATTGTAGAAGAAGCCGTTGACTTACACGAGAGCTGTGAGGACGAGCATTGCCATGGATCTGAATAATGCCAGAAGTCAGCACGCCTCTTAGTTTGTTTTGAATAGCTCTCCGTAAAAGCTGCAAAATTTCATGATATGAATCTGCAGTAATTTGCAAAATATTTCGCTATTCACACTTGGCGGGAGAATCATTAGTGACAGCCATATTTATGTAACTGCAGCTCAACAATAAATTGCTTGTTAGACTCACCAGTGACAGAGTGTGTGTGAAGGGGAGGTAGGCAATCGCATACTACACACACTAGCCACCTGACGCATGCCTGGCTTACAGACTGTGCTACCGGAAGTTGAAAAAAAAAAAAAAAAAAAAAAAAAAAAACTGCCCTTATAGATCAGTAATGGCTTTAAAAGTCAGATTAAATTAAAACTGTCCTTTATGTTCGTAACCTAGTAAGTTCTGGACTTATGTCAACTCATTTTACAGGGCATTGCGACACGGATGACGACTGTGCCAACGGAGCATCTTGCCTGCAAGAGGGAATCGGGGACAAAGAAAACGTTCCTGTCAGTCCGTACGACCTGAAGTACTGCAGATGTCTTCCGGACACGATTGGAGTTAAATGCGAAACAGTATTGAGCTGCATAAAAGGGAACGATTTCTGTGGAAAGGATTCGAACGCAACTTGCTACTTTGATGTTGCAGAGAAAAGAGCGAAATGTGCCTGTTCCGACCCTGATCAAGTCTATGATGATGTGGGCCAGGTTTGCAGAGGTTTGTTGTTTTGATGCTGTTTTGAATAAACTTCTTTTACCTTTCAGTATGAGGCAGTGTGACATGTTACAGCAGCAGTGTAGCGATGGGATGCAAGTGAATTTTTCAAAGTTCAGACCATTTGCTGGCTTTATTAAAAAGTTTTGTAAACCATGCTGTAGAGTAGTACCTAGAAGAGTTGCCAGTACCATTTCTTACTCCATCGCATTGGAGGCAGCTTTAGATGCAGAATATTGCCACCGCTTTCAAGGAATAAAGTTGCACTTTTTTTTTCAGTGAATGGAATAGAGAAATTGCTTTTGTCAAATCAACCTGTGGCTTCCGTTGTTCATTTGAATTTTGAGTGCACTTTCGAGACATTTAATTGCTACTTTTCTTTTTTCAGACTGTATTTGCGGAGAAAAAGGTGTAAACTGCACATTTGTAGGGGGAGCAAAACATTGCATTTGCGAAAAAGGATTTTATGATGTCGACGGAACTTGCAAAGGTAATTAACTTTCTCTCCTTTTTTCAACAGGGAGTTCAACCTATCACTCTTCTCTCTCAATTCACCGTATCTTATTTCTTAGCATTTTATTTCCCATGTTCAGATGTTTCTGTTTTCTGTTTTCTGAAAGATATATGAGTATAAGATTATTCTTACCATGCAAGGATAAAAATAAAAGAAACACGCATAAAACAAGAGGTGTTCATTATTTATCTTAAAATGCATTTATTTCCATTTTTGTAATCTCATAAAATAATTTATTGATTTAAATGGGTTTTTTTTCATGAATTTCCAAATGCTTTCATAATATTTTTTTTTTCATTAATCTATAATTTACTAGTATTTTAACTACACCTATTTTGACCCTCTCACGGATATGCACGTAATATCACGGGGTGTTTAAATCCCCCTCATGACTGACTTGCATGTAACTGCCAGGGAAATTTGATCAGGAGTGGAGAAAGGAAGCGAGGATAGAACTTTACGAGGAGGGGGGAGGTAGCTTTTTTTTTACTGCAAGTCCATCTTGAAAGGGATTTAAGCAGGCCGTGATATCACGTGTATGTCCGTGAGGGGAGTAGTACGTTTTTTAGGGCTTTAAAGAATTTAAAAACTCTTATTTTTGCTTTATACTGCTGTTGGCAATAGAAGGGTAGTAACTGCAAGTTTTTTTTTAAATAATTTTTTTGCACTGGTGTACTTCAGCTTTATTGTGTCTCTTTGCTCATTTGATATAGGCTGAAAATAAAGCTCCAACAGCCCGCGTTAAGCTCCAACATTTCTTAATTGATCGAATGGAATCCGAAACGCAATTCCTCAAATATATCAAAAACACATTTTCGCCGATACTGCCTTTTACTTCTTACGGCAGTATTGTGGAAAAAAGCAATTTATTCGTATCCATTTAAATGAGAAAGCTTACACTGATTCTTGCGACGCTGTTTTTCAGTAACATTCAAATTTTGTTCTACAATGAAAGAACCATTTCATAGGGCTTATTTGCCAAAAATAAAAATAAAAATACTTTTTTCTATGTGATTTCATAAGTATTAGTAATTAATAGTTCTTCCTATTAAAATGAGAAAATGCTTATCTTACCGTACGATAAGAAGAGCTAATCCATAATTTTTTTCAATGAAATGAGAAACAAGTTTCTCTGGCTCTTTTTTCTAAAATAAAAACGTAACGACGGCAAGATCCTCTGATTCTACCAGCATTTATTTCCTAAGAGCATCCAATGGCTATAACTTAAGGTTCATGGGAATCTCATTTTAGAGGTTTCATTTTCACATTAAGTAGGTCTTTAATTTCCGCAAAAATTTTGCTAAGCATCTTTCTGTTTACAAAATTTGTTTCCCTCCCCTGAACCTGAATATTAAAGAAATCAAATAAATTATGATGGATTGAGATGAAATATAATCTGTTATCACTAGGGGAAGACCACCTATATTGGACCACTGCTTAAATTGGACCTTGGGCTTAAAATCTAGGACAGAGATCTATGCTACACTTTAACGGTAGAAATATAAAACTTTAGGAATAAAATCAATGTGTATGAAGTTTCACCAATCTTCGAACTGCGTAGCGTGAGTTATGGCATGATTTATGTTGGAAACGTGTAAAATCTTATTTTGCGGACTTGTACTTAGTAAAATAGTACTAAAACTTGTAAGCTGAGGTAAACTGCTGTTATAGCATGATGATCTGTGTTTAATAAGGATTATATCTATGTATTTACATGCGCAATTGTGATAATTTTTGACAGAGAAATAAGCTGAAGAATAAAAAATGGCATGTTTTCCTTTATTGGACCGAAAAAAATTTCCTATATTTGACCGGTGGTCCAATTTAAGAATATGATTTTAAGTAAGACTTTTTGTTAAGTGTAACATAAATAAGTGATTCATCTGATTTAAAATCGTAGTTAAGATTATTTTAAGCATACTTTAACACCTATAGTTATTGATTTAAATAAAATGTGTGCTGGTTTACCGAGGAAAAAAAATGGAATTCTTCGATTTGTTCGAAAAGATTTTAAAAAGAAACAATTTATATGCTACTAAAATGTTCATGTAAATGAAGCCGGTCTTTTCACTGTCCAAAAGCCTCAAAATATATTGACGCATAAAGGTAAACACCAGTTTGGAGCAGTAATGCGTGGTGAACCTGTTAGAAACACACAGGCTATTTGCTGCATGCGTGCAACAGAATTGCTAGCCCACCCCTTTCCCTCCCCATGCTTATTTTCAAAAGATTACGTTCCATGTATGAGCTTATCGTAAAAGCACCCCCTGGTGAGTAATATGCTTGTTCAAGAAAGGGTTGGATCACAAACGATAATTCACACAATTGATACAACATTTCATCGAAACCGTTAAGCCAATCGATGTAAAAATAATATTCTTCCATTAATAGATAGGCACAGCACTTATATATCGATTATGGATGCAATAAACTTGGCTAACAAGAGCTATATAATAATGCTTTCTCTTTAAGCACACCATGCACGTAGATAAGGTCTTTATTCAGTCTGTATCTACATATTTTAATCGAGCATGTAAAGCATGGATGCGAGAACATCTAATGAGATCCATTACCCAATATCGCGTAGAAGGGCTGTTTTATAACTCTTATGGGCAAATCGCAATCAAGGCCATGACAAATGCTGTGAGTTAATTCTAAAGAACAGGAGTTTGGCCTGTTAATTTACATGTGTTTGACATGACTGGAGCAGAGTTAGAAGGTAAGTAGTCCAGATAAAACCACTCAAAGTGAACAGGCTACATGTTGTTGTACATGTACTGTAAGTTGTACTATTGTACACCATGCACAAAAACTAGCTATGACTTAAAGTAGTACACTGCGATGCAAAAGTTTAAACAAAATGAAAATATGTGAATAAAAAGAAAACTATTCAACAAAATGCTTTCAAATTTCTACTGCAGGTACACAATATGGTCCCAAATACGTGTCTGGAGTTCTTATAACTAGAACTGGAATCAAATTTTGGATAGTACAAAATACAGTTTTTTACATTGTTGCAAAAGTTTAGACAATAGTCAGATTTTATGCAAATATCCCTTGAAATGTGATTGGTGGAGGAAATGCGGGACTGTATTATTCATTTATAAAGTGCGGAGATTGCTGAATAAATAATCAAAATCTCAAAAACTCTTTAGTTCTCGTGTAAAGAAGATGAGAAAGTTTGGAAGCCGAAATTTGAAAATGAACCTACTTTATTAATTTTTTGTCTTTTAAATCGACTCTAGTATGGTAGTACATTGTTTTTTACTTTCTTCTATATCTATTATATAGAAGAAAGTATTGGTTTCGTGAAAATTTTCGAATGTCGAATTTTGACGGATTTGCACGTTTTGAGGTGCGCTGAGTCCATTTCGACCATTTTTGGAAAATGTCTGTCTGTGTGTCTGTGTGTGTGTGTGTGTCTGTGTGTGTGTGAGTCTGTATGTGTGTGACCAGTTTTTGTGGCCGCGCTAGAGCAAAAACTACTGCATGAAATCGAACAAAAATTTTTTCACATATGTACCACCATGTGAACTGGTGCACCTGACTTTGTTTAGCGAATTCCTCCAAGGGGGGTGGAGCAATCGCACGTGTTCTGCGCGTGGGTGATTGCTATATCTCAGAAAGTTACCGGCAGAATCAAACGAAAATTGGTCCATAGGTAGACCCTACCGAGTACAGGTGCTGATTCAATTTGCGTGTCAATATCTCGAAGGTGGGTGGAGCAATCGCACGTGTTCTGCGCGGGGGTGATTGCTATATCTCAGGAAGTAACAAGCGGAATCAAACGAAAATTGGTCCATAGGTAGGCCCTATAGAGTACAGGTGCTGATTCAATTTGTGTGTCAGTATCTTGAAGGGGGGTGGAGAACTCGCACGTGTTTTGCACGGGGGTGATTGCTATATCTCAGAAAGTAACAATCGGAATCAAACGAAAATTGGTCCATAGGTAGACCCTATTGAGTACAATCGCTGATTCAATTTGTGTGTCAATATCTCAAAGGGGGGTGGAGCAATCAAAAGTGCTTATTTTGTCATTGCACCTACTGTATCTCAAGAAATATTGCTGAGATTTGAATGAAATTTGGAGTAACACTAACCCAATAAGAAAGCAAGCATCGATTAAATTTTGGCTCCAATCGCCCCAGGGGGAGGGTGGGGTGATTGTTGCGCTTAGTCAACAATGCGAAAAATCAATTCATTAAAAAATCGCTTTCACGCTATTTAATTATCAAAACAGCTGAAAACTTTCAATGATTTGAAATTTTTAACTGTTGCCAATTTCTTTTTACTAACAAATAAAATGTTTGCAATTAATCTAAACAAGGCTTTTGCAATGATTTCCAATTTCGCTCATTGATTCTGCATTTGCCGGATTATTACGATAATTGGGAAATTGGAGCTGTTTC
The DNA here is from genome assembly GCA_038373865.1 of Uloborus plumipes. Lineage (NCBI taxonomy): Eukaryota > Metazoa > Arthropoda > Arachnida > Araneae > Uloboridae > Uloborus > Uloborus plumipes. Next base: position 61,827 of record JAXGGA010004536.1, read on the forward strand.
CAGTTATTCGGGGAAGTACGTATTTTATTTTGTAACTGGAATTCATAAGATAGATATAGAAGAAAGTTTCGTGACGGCCACGACAGCTAGTTACTTTGTGGAGAGCAAATTCAGACATCATATCAATCAAAAAGTCCAAAAAAATTATATTTCTTAAGGATGAAGGATATTGAAAAAACGGCTCAGACTGACGATTTGCCCCTAAATCCTACAAAACTTCAACTTTTGTCAAAAACAGCACGTGACAGCATAAGTAGATGAACAACTGAATCGGAATGCCTAAAAAAAAAAAAAAAAAAACAAAGAATTGTGCCTGAGCCTTTTCGGACAGAGTGTCCCAAATAAGCCAGATTTTGATGTGAAAAGCAGCATATGTATCATCGTGATTAAAAAATGAATGGTACTTTCTTTGATAAAAATTATTAAAATTGGGATGGCCTAGATGGATTACAATTCTTTTCGCAGGACTTGAGAAATATCCAATGATCATATGCTGTGCTGCTTTTACCAATAAAATCTGGCTTAATTGGGACACTCTGTCCGAAAAGGCTCAAGCAAAATTCTTTGTTTTTTTATGCATTCCGATTCAGTTGTTCATCTACTTATGCTGTCACGTGCTGTTTTTGACCCAAGTTGAAGTTTTGTAGGATTTAGGGGCGAATCGTCAGTCTGAGCCGTTTTTTTAATTTCCTTCATCCTTAAGAAATATAATTTTTCTTGGACTTTTTGATTGATACTCATGTCTGAATTTTCTCTCCACAAAGTAAAAAACAATGTACTACCATACTAGAGTCGATTTAAAAGACAAAAAAATAATAAAGTAGGTTCATTTTCAAATTTCGGCTTCCAAACTTTCTCATCTTCTTTACACGAGAACTAAAGAGCTTCTGAGATTTTGATTATTTATTCAGCAATCTCCGCACTTTATAAATGAATAATACAGTCCCGCATTTCCTCCACCAATCACATTTCAAGAGATATTTGCATAAAATCTGACTATTGTCTAAACTTTTGCAACAATGTAAAAAAATGTATTTTGTATATTCAAAATTTGATTCCAGTTATAGTTATAAGAACTCCAGACACGTATTTGGGACCATATTGTGTACCTGCAGTAGAAATTTGAAAGCATTTCGTTGAATAGTTTTCTTTTTATTCACATATTTGCATTTTGTCTAAACTTTTGCATCGCAGTGTACAAGCTCTGCAGAATCAGCGAGTTCTCATCAAAGCATGATTGTCGACTCCTACTGTAATTTTGTAAAGCCCCGGCTCACATATCACCTTACCTAAAAAATCAAAAGAACAAAAAGGAAGGCTATCTCAGCAATCACTGTAATGCCGTGTGAAAGAAGCATAGAACAGAAAAAATCACACAAGAAGAAGCAAGAAACTGCACAAAACAATTGTTTTTGCAATATTTGCCATAGAGATAAAGTGCAAAACATGATTAAGTGCATGAAATGTCATCGGTGAGTTTATCAATACTGCCTAAGTGAGGCCGAAGCAAAAGAAATTCTATTGCAAATCCTGGAAAAAGATGTATAGTTCAAATATAAATTATTCTATGATTTCCTGGCCCGGTCCAATTTAGGAAGCGCATGGTTCAATATAAGCGCATATATTCTTAAATTAGACTTTTGCAACTTTTTGTAAGATAATTTTTTAAAAAATAAATTTCATATTTTTAGAAAATATAAGCTCCTAGGGCGGTTCCTGATTAAATTTAGCTTACGATGCCCTATTTTGTATTTTTGTTTTGCTTCACATCGAGCGACACAGGCCTCCTGTTCTTAGGGGGTCCAATATAGGCGGTCTTCCCCTATGTAAAGAATACTTGGCTACTATTTAAAGTTAACTATCATGTTAACAGATTGTGAATGCGGGAATGAAAGCGTGGACTGCTCGCTTGAAGATGGAGTCAAACGTTGTATTTGCAACCAAGGCTTTTTTGATGTGGGCGGAACCTGTACGGGTAAGTTGCTGTTTTTTTATTTCGTCAGTACGAAACAATTTACTTGAACTTGTATTTGACAACTTCAAACCACATTTTTTGCAATTAAAATTGAGATAGGATAAAAGAAAGAAAAGAAAATAAAACAACTTTTATTTATTTATTTTTTAAATGTTAGTACTGTCTGACCACGGATAAAATAGAGATACGAACATCCGGTTTAGAAATGGATGCATCCATCGCTGATGTAGTCTATCTTATCAGTAATTCGCTCTAAGCGTGTGCGAATTAACGAAGTTTGACTGTATGTAGTCATTGTATTCTTTTTCTTTTCTTTTTTTTGCTACAAATGATATGGAATACTCATTCTGTGCGTTTCAACTTCAGCGTAAAAGAGCTGTGTGTAAAACAATTTATGAAACTCCTTTAAAAATAGGCATACATTTTTTTCAATCATGACCAAAAATATTATGATCATCTCTTGTTCCTTTCCAGATTGCAAGTGCGGTCCAAAAGCAACTGGATGCTCGGTTGAAGATGGAAAGAAGATTTGCCAATGCCAGGAAGGTTTTAAGCAAAATGGCGAGGTCTGTGAGAGTAAGTACTACGAGTTTCATTTTATCCTACACATTGCTTTTTGACACTGCCAAAAGAAGAAAGATTGTTTCACAACGCAATTCGTAAGAAAAAAATATCTTTTGAAAATTTGGCAACCGCGACTTTTTAATAAGGACGCTGGGAATAAGTTTGGAATATATCCAATTTTAAAAAGCTAGATAGCCATTGATATGAAGTTTTGATTTTACTCTATCTTGGAAAATGTTATTTGTTCACAATTTACAAATCAAGAAATAAAACTTCTAAAAGAAATTAATTTTCTTTATATTCATTTTACAGCCATTAAACAATTTCCTTCAATTTATTTTTAAGCCAAATTCATAGAAGTGCTTCACATTGAAACAATTAACTATTTCAAAAAATTTAGTTCGTTTCAATAACTCTATAATAAAAAAGTATGTTGTTTAAACATAAATATTAAAAACAACTTTCAAAACAAAAAAAAAAAAAATTGAGAGCAGTATTGCCTTTTAAAATAAATGTATTACAGTGTCGCATAAGCAGATACCGCCGCTAGGAAGAAAAACTTTCTCTTAAGAATCACAGAACCATTTACTACTGCAATACAAATCTAAGAAATTTTAATTGCAGAATAATTTACAGAGAAATTTGAGACTAGATTAAAAAAAAATTTTAACATCATTATTTAATCAATGCAATTATGTTAAAAATGTTACTACTAAGGTTTCTATTTACAAAATGTTTATATATATATATATATATATATATATATATATATATATATATATATATATATATATATATATATATATATATATATATATATATATATATATATATATATATATATATATGTATATGTATATGTATATGTATATATATATATATATATATATATATATATATATATATATATATATATGTATATGTATATGTATATGTATATGTATATGTATATGTATATGTATATATATATATATATATATATATATATATATATATATATATATATATATATATATATATGTGTGTGTGTGTGTGTGTGTGTGTGTGTGTGTGATTATTTAGCGGAAAAGTGAAGAAATGTTTCACTGTTCCAGCATGTAAGATTTTTATTTCTTTTAACAGGCTGCAACTGCAGAAGAAACTTTAAAGACTGCGATTTCGTAGATGGAGAAATGAAATGCACTTGTGATGACGGTTACGCTCAAAAAGGAGACATGTGTGTTGGTATGTATCTTTCGAGAAACAAGTTTTTTTTTTTTTTTTTAAGTAGAACCTTCAAATGTAAATGAAAGTACGAAAATCATATAATAAAATTAATTCACTTTTTTTCATTTGGAACAATTTTAGTTTACTGTCTTTTTAAATGTAAGTATGTAATAAAATTTGAAGATGGTAATTATATTGTCAAATCACGTTATGTTAGAGAAAAGGTAGAGTTGAGTTATTTCACTGTCACATGTGAGGTAATGGGACTAAATTTCCAGTAACGAACATTTCTTTACACATTTATATGTTATTTAGGGCTAAAAGTTGAAAAAAATCCCTACCGAATGAAAGTACTCGATTTCTGTAATTTGTTGATCAAACCATTTTATCCAATATCATTTTAAATTGCTATTATTTTAATTACATATCGCAAGACTCATATTTGGACATTGACATAAGTTTCGTACATCACAGTTAGGTGCAGATTGTAATGCTATTGAAAATTTTGAAGGTACGTTATCCACCAGATGGAACCGTCTGAGCTCTCACAAATCAAAACTTCCCTAAGAATTTAATTTAGGTCAGAGATTGTTTGAGTTAAACAGACACTTCAGAAACTATTAGCTGGTTATACAACCATGCGCACTATCTTTTTTCAGCATCTTAAAAATACAATGACAACACACTTAGACCGTGGGTTTTAAACCATGACTAAAGGACACGTCTAATCGTTACTTCGCCCAGCATTTGCCTTAACTGATTAAAGAAAGTTTAAAATTATTTTTCAAAATTGAAGTATCAAAAGTTATGAAAAATCAGTTTTTGTAATTGACTTATTTTAGGAAAATTTCTGCACTGTTAATTTTAAAATTTCCAGTTTCCGGTCTTGCAATGTTTATCCTTAAATTTATACCCTGATTATCTTCTTTAATTTTTTTTCTTTTTTTAAAAAGGAAAAATATATTTATACACTTTCTAATTTCAGAACAAATATTTGTATATTTTATGCGTTTAAAAAGCATTTTGATTCACAGTAGAAAACGAACCAGACTCTAGTTGAAGCAAATGAGAACCGTTTGCAGTTTCAATAAAAATATCTTTTTTTTTTTGCTATTTCCTCTAGAGGCCTGCGATGATAACAGTCCATGCAAGAACGGTGGCACCTGCAAGGATGGAATATGCACTTGCAAGAAAGGAACAGGTGGAAATTTTTGCCAGATAGTGACGAAATGCGAGTACGACAATCCTTGCCCAAAAGTCTTTGATATCATCTGTGCCTACGACCAGGTGAACGAGGAAGCTATTTGCAAGTGCACGGACTTCAACGAAGTTTATGTGAAGGACGAAAAGAAATGCAGAAGTAAGTTTATTATTACTTCGCAACCTAGGTTTTTGGTAACTTTTTTGAAACTAAGGCATTTCTATTCGAATAAAATTTATATGCGTATGTCTAAGTCCTTCGCTTAGCCAATTTATACCCAAGCAAGATAGCCATAATTTGTTTTTAGACAATTAGAAAAAGCCATTTCGCCAGGTTTCTCCCTTCTAGAGCTTTATGTGAAAGAGATAAAAAGAAATCAATATGCTTTAAATACATGAAATTCTCAAAGAGGTAACTGACCCCCTAAATGACTGGCCTGCGGAGCCCCTTCCCCTGGATAGTTTCTATTAATTTCTTTAAGAAAATGAAGGGTGGTGGTTTCTGTAACTTTTTGATTTGCGTATGGCTGTTTTAAAATATGTGTAGTCGGAATTGGAATAACACTAGTGAATCTCTTCACTTGTTTCTTTCTTTCTTTTTTTTTTTTTTTTGACTCTTAAAACTAACTCTGCTGCACTCAAATTCCGTGTTTGCAATCTCGTTAAATTTGATAACGTATCCCGGAAACCAAGATCCGTTTGAGAAAGCGCTTTTCTAGTCACAAAACATTTGCCTACAAATATGTGCACACTTGCCTACTACCCGAGTAGCACACTTCGTTTTCTAAAGATTGTAAAATGGTTATTAACGTTGTGACAACCGCTTAAAAACTTTATAAAACGTTTAAAGGTTATTTGTGCTATCTGGGTAGCCTACTACCCACACCGATTCAGGTTATTGCTTATCTATCTGCAATGTGTTTTTAAAGTCTTGCGCTGTATTAAAACATAATTCTTTTTCTATTTTACCCTTTTCCCGCAACTTTTTTTGCTCAGAAAGTTAATACATTTCCTGTTTCTTATCCAAATTTATTTATAACGTTCGCGATAAATTCTTGCATCTTTAAATGTATCGCGATAAAATATGCACAAGCAGCCTACCCCAGTCGAACAAAGACGCAACAATATTCAGTAAATATTTTTTCTAATTTTTACTTTAGAGCAATGATGCTCAACCTTTCTTTTACTCGAGGGTCGCTTCTCATACTAAGAGGAATCTTGCTGGCCGGAATACAAATAAAGTCAAATTGTATTGAAATCTTTTTTTATAAATAATATGGGAAAACGCGGAAAAGGGAAAGAGAATTACAAACCATGAACTTGTTATCATTACTAAGTGATTACTTTATTGATATGAAGTTTTAAAAGCGAATTCGCGATAATTATACGTAACATCGGTAAAAGATTATCTCTTGTGTTAGAAGGTTCCAGAATATATTTCTCGATTCATAATATTGAACATATAACAACGGACCACTTGAATCAGCTTTGCGGGCCATATGTGGAGCTCAGGCCGTAGGTTAAACACTAATGTTTTGGACAAAACTAATTTCAATCACTGCAAGGAAGGAAAAAATCTGAATCATTCTTGGAAAATAAAGGTGCCTTATTTCTTCTTGTAACATATCTGATAGCTAAAAGAAAAAAAAAAATTGTAAATATTTCGAAGAATCCCCTTTTCCCAATAAAAGAAACTCAAGTTTCTGAAATAAATCAGGAATCGTCAGAGAAAGTTTAGATAGTATCATAGTAGCTGCACTATAGTAACTTATGGTATAACTGCATTTAATTGTAACTGCACTTTTGTCCAAAGCAGTAGTGCTTAAATGGCTTGTATGCCACATATGGCCCGCGAAGCTGATCCAAGTGGCCCGTTGTTTTATGTTCAATGTTATGAATAGAGAAATATATTCTGGACCCTTCTAAAATACCAGGTAACCTTTATTCGGTGTTACGACCTGTTTTACTAGGGAGGATCCCAAAACAAATATCGCCGAAGATAAGGCAGAATGGAAAGCAGATACAAATCACCATGTTTGCCTGCAATTCCTACTAATTTACAATATCCAGAGGCTGCACTTCACCCTTGTTTGGCTCAGTCAATCTGGATTGGCCATAACGGAGCTGAAGACAGAACTCCTAATAAAGAAGTTGATTATATTTTTACACGGATAGTAAAAAATATTTTTAACAATAGTGAAAAGTCTGCGTTGATGAATCTTGTAGCGATTCAGTTAAAGGAACCTTTTTCGCAAAGAATACTTACTTTTCACAGAAAACAGGTCGAAGCGCGTGAAATACCGGAACGTTACCTAGAAATAATCGGTGATACTTCGGATTTATTTTTGCAGTGCACCAGTGCTAGAGCACAGGTGCACTGCAACCCTACGTTGCAGTGCGTTAACCCTACGCTGCATGATTTTTTGTTCTCTGAAAGAACTATATACATTTTTCAATGTAATAAGAAAACGTTGGAAAACATTTTTAAAGATTTAATTTTGAGGATAGCTGGTTATATTTGCTTTAAAGATATTTAATGCTGGCGCTTTTTATGCTTGAGTTGTCCTATGCTTGTCATCATCAAAAGGAAAAATAGTCCATGTATCCAATTGGCAACGCTATGCAGTGTAGGGTTAAATTGAATTAAAATTGCTTATTCACCCCGTTCTTTAATACAGTAACACCTCGTTATATCGCGCTTTTCGGGGGACAAGAAAAAAGCGCAATGTATCCGAAAGCGCGATATAACCGAGGTCATTAAAAATAGTTTTCTATCCAGCATGCAAGTAAATTATACGTGTACATACATAAATATTCATTTATTTGAACATTTGATTTTTTTTTAGTCAAAAGTAACAAAAAGTTTAGCTTTTTCTTTATAATTGGGCCAGATAAAGGAGTTTCAATTGCACGTTGTTCGCGGAACTAAAAATGCTTCTTTTCAGCGAATTCAGAAGAATAGAAGAACGTTTGTTTTGTTCATTGATGACAAAATAAATGAGTAAGAGACCTTTTCTGAGCACCTTACATATTTTCTCAAAAATGGTTTCGAACTAAAAGTTTTTTTTTTTTGGGGGGGGGGGAGACAAAAGAAAAGCGCGATATATCCGAATGAGCGATATAACGAGGCGCGATATAACGGGGGCTACTGTGCCATCAAAACGAGCGACTGTGTAAACAGGACCTTTTGGCTTCCTTTCCCCATTTAGCAGACTCCTCTCTGTTAAAATTTATGATTATTAATTTAAAATAATACTATTAATTAATTTAAATCATCATCAAACCTTTATGCATACAATGTAGAAAACATCAATCGTTTATGTTGACTACTGTTATCGCCACTTGTGGAAAAAGGGTACAATTAGTAATTATAGAGCACGTAAGGGGCTTAATAGCTCTATCGACACTAGGTTTAGAAACAATCCTACACTTTACCATTACCTTCCCTCTTTTTTTTTGTTTTAGAGACTTGCAGTGAAGAAGAACTGTGCTCTAACGGCGGAGAATGCTTGGATGAAGCAGAGGGCAAACTTTGCAAATGCTTGAAAGGAACTTCAGGAGATTTTTGCAAGACGGTTGGCAAGTGCAAAACAACGACGGATATCTGGCTCTTCTGTGGAAATGACAAAGATGCCTCTTGCAAATACAGTGTAGATAAACAAGAACCCTACTGTGAATGTAAAAAAGATAATCAAGTATATATCGAAAAGGACCGAAAGTGTAGAAGTGAGTTGTTTAGAGTATTCATGTATCCTAAACTGTATTGCGTTTCTTTGTGAGATACGTAAAAGTCGCAAATGCAAATAGACCGCTTGTAGCACTCTTTTTTTTTTTAATCTTAATTTCGAGTAATGCAAGAGTGGTTTTCGCGTACGTGCAATTTATTTACAGAATATACATACGTGTGGCAAAATTTTTAGCATACCGCCACCTACATAAGAAAGAATACACAATTATTTCTTTGATAATGTCGTTGAATTCCTATTACGATACTTCAAAAATCGGACCAAGTTTTCAAAAATGATAAAAAGATCTTGTATTGGCAAAAAAAGCCAAGTTTGTCATAAATTAACATGATATGTATCGCCAAGTCTGATGCCCAGAGAGAGAGAGAGAGAGAGAAAGTTATTGGCCGGATGTCGTATAAAGATTCAGCAAGTGCCGTACTTGGTGAATTTTAGAGTAGTAAGTTTCTTTGTACGATTGTCCGTGATTTTTTTTTCTGCTAACTACAAGACACACTGTACTTTCTTCAGTGAAGTTGCCATGTTTTTTCTAAGCTCAACTGGATAGCAACTGTCACACCTGCTTCTAACAACGGAATACCTAAAAAGCTTTCAAAAATTAGGATTATTTAGTTGCAAACTGCGTCTAATTTTACCTGTTAGATTTTGTTCTTAATGTTTAGAATGGGAAAGCTCTTTCTCGGAAAAGCTATATTTAAGTTGATACTTATTCTGTAAATTTATTATTCATTTGGTGATTTTCTTCTGGAATATACTCTATGCACATTTCAAGTATGTAATTCTGTCATAGTACTGTAAAAACTCTGTAGCCCCTTTAGTCGGAATTATTAAATAGTTAACGAAAAACTAACTTTTTTGTATACAGAGTAATATGGCAATAAGTATATTCTGAACAAAATTTCAAGTTTATAGATAAAAAATCAAAAAAATTATGACACATTCGGTATACCGGATATGCGTTTTGAAATAAATATAAAACGTTCATTAGAAAATTGGGTAACAGAATCAAATTCTTTTTTTTTTTAATTTGATATTTATATCTATTACTAGCTGCTTTGTCTGGCAACTGCACAATTTGACGCATATTCAAATTTGACTGCCAGGCTACGAAAAATATTCGTTAAATATGAGTCGGGCTAAAGCCAATGTATTTGTGAACTAATTGTGATTTTATGGTACCTTCCCTGAAGCCAAATATCTACTTATGTCTGAGTGACATATATACTTAATATGTAAATAAAATTAGCAATTCTAGGAACTACAAGCTCACTGGAAGTTTATTCTATCAGCTAAGCTCACATACTTCGAGTTATCTCGTAGCTTGGCAGTCAACTTGTAAAGTAAGACAGGGCCGTAGTGGCCCGATCGGTACGGCATCGGACTCGTGTCCGGAGGGACCCGGGTTCGATCCCAGCCGATCAAATATCCACCGTCTTGATTAATGGTGGCTGGGAGGCGTTAAAAATGTCGTGGTCACAAAGTCCTCCAAGTGAAACGATACCTCTGGGGGTGCTGGGCCCTAGGGTTTGCTCGACCCTAGGTTCTGGTTCAAAATTAAGAACAGAGCGCTCTTCAGTGCCCTAATCCGGTTAAATCACGAAGCTGTGGTAGGTACGGGGGACCCTAGAGTGTGAAATGAAATGTAAAGTAAGAGAAAAGGAAAACTGCTAGTTTTAGCGTCAACGTGTCATTGTTACTAATAAACTTAAACATTTCTATACTAAAATGCAACGTTTCTTGACAAAAAAAATCGTGACGTCAGTGTGACGTTTGCGTGACGTTAGCCTATGAAAAACGAGCTAGATAAAACGTCACAGCCTACTTGGCGAATAAGAGGAGATCGCTGACTGCTTGTGAGCTATTATTGGCTCCGCCCGTAGTGACGTCAGTGACAAGTTAAGTTGCATTCTAGTATACATTTTGAGAGTCTAAAATGTCATGAACCTAGGCTAGCTCTGTTGACTGGTGGGGGCATGCAGCAACAACAACAATAATATATAGGGTGGTACGGTAACCGCGGATAAACGAATACCACAGATGTTCCGAGAAATCAGTAAAGGGTCATTCAATAGTGACTAACGTAACATTCAAAGCTGATTTTGTAACTGTTTTGACTTGTAACTTAAAGGATAAAAATATTTTTTAGTTATGCTGGTTGATTTACAATGTGATCTATGTATTGTTTCTGCTAAGAATTTAAAACAAAATTACTGACAGTAGATATTTTTTCAACATTGAAAATTAATGCTCATGTTGTGAGGCAAACATTTCACAAAGTTAAGCAAGTGTTAAAATTTGAATGATATATTTGAAAAACGTGTAAAGTTGGCTTTTAAAAATATAAAACACATTTATTAAATCTGAATTTTTTTTTAGTCTTAAGTGTCGCTTTTACTCAAGATGGAGTGTGACTAACGTAACGTGACTAACGTAACCATCCAATAATAAGCAGTAAACACACTACAAACTATTTATTATGGCTAATTTCAATAATAATTACAATACTTTTTCAATTTTTTTAACTTCTTCTGTTGTATGGTTGTTACTTATTTATTTATTTTTGATACTTTTTTCACTTCGGTATTTTTTTTTTTCTTCGGCTAAGGTTGACATTTCTATGGAATGACCCTAAAAACGATACTAATTTATGCAAAATATCTGAAAAAGTACATAACCCACCACAAACATGTAAATTACAGCTAAAAATGGTAACATTAAAGTAAAAAATATTTTTAAAAGCTAAAAACGACTAATAATGCATTCGCATTTTGCAGCAATCAGTAAATCATCACCGTAAAAGAAAGAAAACAAAAGTGTGAATGACCCGCGGAAAATTCAAACCGCACCTAATCCGACAGTGGATGTGGTCGACCTTTCTTTTGTTCGAATATAGTTGGCGCGAATTAAAATATTTGCAATTTTAAGATACTTAAAAACTTCAACTCTCCCTTTTTTTTTCTTTTCGTACAATTGCCTTTAAGAATATGTATGATATTTCTTTCTTCACAGCTACCTGCGATGACGATGAGCGAAAATGCGAGTTTCAAGCAGAATGTGAAGAAACAGGTAAAGGCCGCTTCTGTTCCTGCCCCAAAGGCACTTCTGGCGACTTCTGCGGAAAGGTTGACAAATGCCAAAATAAAACAGAATTCGAGAAGCTCTGCGGAAAAAGTGGAAAGGCGAAGTGTTCCTATAGTGTTTCAGAAGGAGATGCTTATTGCTACTGTGATGAACCAACTCAAAAATTCAACGCACTGACAAAAAAATGCACAAGTATGTTTCATGTGAACAAAAGTGCTGGTCAAGAAAAACATTTTGGTGCGGGATGGGCAGTTTTTATCAATTCCTCATACACTAGGTGGCCAAAAGTATGCGGACACTTTCAAAAATTCACATTTTTACAAAAAGCTCAAGAAATAAGTGATCAATTGTTCTTTAACTTTAGTCATACAAAATATAGGCTTCACCGAACATTTCCAAGTTGAAATTAAATTACCCTTGCATTTGGGGGACGACAAGAAGGGGGGTTGAAAGTAAAATCGCTTTTTGACCATAACTTTTCGAAAATAGCTCAGAATAAGCTATAAATTTCAGTAATTAATTAGCATACTATGTCTAATTACTGTACAAAATTTTATGAACTTACCACTCTTACTTCCGAAGATATGAAACCTTTTTTAAAATATGGCAATTTTATTTGAAGGGTTTTTGCTCATAACACGCAGAGTTTTTAATCAAACCTCATCAAAACTTCAGGAAAAATGACAAAATACAAGAGAAAGAACATACTAAAACGGTAAATAAAAATATTAAAAATCCGATGAGATATGAATGTTAAAAGGAAATATTTTTTTAAGGCGCATGCGCGAACGACAGAAATTTATAGCTACAAAAATATTGTACTCTGATTTATACTTCATCTTATAAAAAAAGTTTCAGTTGAATATCGTAAAAATTGAAAAAGATATCAGTAATCTAGTGAGCTGTAATTCATTCATTCGCCGACAATACATAAAAAGTGAGGGTCTATCCACAAAGAGCTATTTTTAAATTAAAATTTATTGCGTCATCGTTCAAAACCAACGTTTCAGGCGGTGTCCGGATACTTTTGGCCACCTACGTATAAGGTCTTTTTGGCCGAATAGGCGAAATGTGACTTCTATGCCGAATATAAATTTTCAAACTGTACACAATTTAACATTGAAGAAAATGCTCAATTGTTACCACACTATTTGAGGAGAACCCCGTGCCATTTATGTATTGTCTGCGAATGAATGAATTACAGCTCACTAGATTACTGATATCTTTTTCAATTTTTACGATATTCAACTGAAACTTTTTTTATAAGATGCAGTATAAACCAGGCTACAATATTTTTGTAGTTATAAATTTCTGTCGTTCGCGCATGCGCCGTGAAAAATTATTTCCTTTTAACGTTCATATCTCATCGGATTTTTAATATTTTTATTTACCGTTTTAGTATGTTCTTTCTCTTGTATTTTGTCATTTTTCCTGAAGTTTTGATGAGGTTTGATTAAAAACTCTGCGTGTTATGAGCAAAAACCCTTCAAATAAAATTGCCATATTTTAAAAAATGTTTCATATCTTCGGAAGTAAGAGTGGTACGTTCATAAAAATTTGTACAGTAATTAGACATAGTATGCTAATCAATTACTGAAATTTATAGCTTATTCCGAGCTATTTTCGAAGAGTTATGGTCAAAAAGCGGGTTTACTTTCAACCCCCCTTCTTGTCGTCCCCCAAATGCAAGGGTAATTTAATTTCAACTTGGAAATGTTTGGTGAAGCCTATATTTTGTATGACTAAAGTTAAAGAACAATTGATCACTTATTTTTCGAGCTATATGTAAAAATGTGAATTTTCAAAAGTGTCCGGATACTTTTGGCCACCTAGTGTACCAGTTAGTGAGATTAATTTGGTTGTAAAACTCAAACTCACACAGAAATAGGGTTTTTAAATCTATATATATAAAGATGACGGGCTTTGTATGTTTGTAACCGCTGACTAGAAGCCCCCACAGCACCTACAGACCTGAAACTTGGCACAAAAATTCGAACGTATCCCAGTAAAATGCATCTCGAAGGCCGAATCCTAAATTTTGAATTAGTTATTTTAAAATTAATTAATTAGTCTCATTTTTGGTGTAACCGGCATAATTGAGGGGGGAAAACTTTCCCCCACCCCTTACATTTTATATCGCTGGAAAGAGTATTTTTTTCTGAAAAGGAAAAGTTTTAGTACGTTTCTCTTCGTTAATTAGAACAGGAGATATTAATTAATTAAATTTAGTCAATTTTTAAGGCTTAACTATGTACGAAAAACTGAAATACTAGGTCCATTTTCCGGACGAACGGCTCTTTCGTCCCTGAAGTGGTTTATCTTTGCGCGTAGAGTTAAGCCTTGAAAATTGACTATATTTGAGTAATTAATATCTCCTGTTACTTAACTTAATGTCTTTTTGATTTATTTGGCGAATTGTTTAAAACTTTAACAGGACTTTAGTGAAGCACATTTGAATTGAAGAAGATAATTTTACTTCAGAGGATTGAATTTAAATTTATTCAGTTGACTTCCTTTACATTTACTGCACGGGCATCGCCGTGCGAGTACTGCTAGTTACAAATATAGGGAATGATCCCTTCTCAATAAATTGTGTAAGCATACTGTTTTTCAAAGCTTTGAAAGCGAAAAGCAAGCTTAATGTGTGTGCTTCCTAAAAGAATTTTTTTCTGAAAGAGCATGCTTCAAAACATGGACTTAACTATTTTAAAAGTAATTTGACAAACGTATGCATTTTTTATTATTTTAATCGGGGCGAAGATTCAATTTCATTTTTTATGCCTCTGCACATGACGCCACAAATGAAGCCTTTAGTGACTCTTTGAAATTTTCCTGACGCTAAGTCTTTTTCAGAATTCCAATGTAAGCGACGCAAAAACTGGCACTAATGGTCCTGCTCCACATCAGCAGAAAACGCGACCGAAGCCGAAGGCAGAAACCGAAAATCCGGTACTTTCCATAGAAACACCATTTATTCCATTTTACGTTTCTGCTTAATTTTTCTGCTTTACGTCAATGTGAAGCAGGGCCCTTATAATTTTTTTTAATTCTTAAAAACAAGTGGGCAGGTAGGGATCAACTATTTTTTTCTTTTTTTTTACGACGGAAGATTCTGAGAAACGAACACCTCTTTAAAAAACAAAACAATAATACACTGCAATAAGAAAATATGATACAGTTTATAATATCTTAGATATACTTACTTTATTTGCTTTGTACCACTAAATTCTTGAGTGTTGAAACGTTAATCTTTATGGAAAAAGCAGTAGACTACCTCCACACTAACTTTCGGTAAATTGTCAGAAAAAACTTAACAAACTGATCCATTTTAGTTCGTGTTGTTAAACAATTTGAAACTAAGCGAATGAAAACGCAAGCAGCAGCACAGCAGTTGACAGCTAAACATTCAACTGGCCAAAGCGACCATCAGCAACACTTGTGACGTCATACAGACCACGCCTTGTTTTCAAGATTGGATGTCTAAAAAAATGTTAAAAAATAAATTGTTGGGAAAATAAAACTATTTTCTGGCTCCATGTTTTTTTTTTTTTTGCTCATTATATCGCTTCCAATGACTAAAAGTAATATTTTTGACTGGAGAAAATACCCTCATTGGCTAATACTTAACCTTTACCAACTTTGATTCACTTTTATGCAGTGGAATTCAGCTGTTGTATATTTCGTCACCTAACACGTTTCTTTTCTTTCAGCTACTTGTGACGATGAGCAAGTTTGTCTACACAAAGGGAATTGTCCAACGACAGAGCTTCCAGCATTCTGCAAATGTGCAGAAGGTTTCAGCGGGGATCTATGCCAGGTTATCGACGTATGTAATGGGGAGAATCCACTGTGTGGAGATGAGAAAAATGCAGAATGTGTGTATGACGACGAAGCAGAGAAGCCACTTTGTAAATGCAAAGAGAAGGAATTTGATTACGCAGTGAAAGCTTGCAGAGGTAACCCATCTTTCTTTTAATGCTTCACTGCACTTCTTTCTTCTATTATCTCTAAATTCTGCCATGACAAACGCAAAAGTCATATCTGCAGCTGAGCTAAAAAACTGAAAAACTACTTTTTAAAATTTTGCACCTGAAATTTACTCAACTCATATTCCATTTTCATGTAGTGACCATAAAACGCTGTATATAGGTAAAATATGCTATAAATAACCACCTAGTGACATTAACTCAATATTTATAAAAAGTACAGCTCCTGCCATAACCAGCTCAGCTCAGCTTAGCTAATAGCGAACCGCCATTACCAACGCCTCCTTAATACTAAATACCTCCTTGCTAAATACCTACTACATTTTCTTCGCTACGGGAGACATTGGTTCCATTTTGAGAGCCACCTTGCGGCAATCCGATGATTCCGTTGTTATGGTGATAAATTTAAACAATATTTGAATTAAATTTTTTGATTGGCTAATTCTTAAACTTAAATTTAGAAATCAACCAATCGTTAATTTCTCAAGTCTCAAAGACCTCCGATAGATGGCAGTGCGTTGTGAACCAAGGAAGATATTTTGCTCTGTGCTAAAAACCAGAAAGCAGTAAGCATTTAGTATTTAGGATTCGGTGCTATTACCTGCTGTGGTGTGATAACAGAGAAAAATTTTGGGACCATAAAATGGCGTAAGTATCGCGCTCATGAGCTCTTGGACTATTAAGCTCAAAAACTTATTGTTTTAATTTTAATTTATGTAAAATAAAGAGAAGGGTCTGAAGTTGTAACACAAAAATTCTGTTTCTTTTTACTCCAACTGACTCCATGCACCTTTCAAAAAATTGTTAGCACTCTTGCGGTTCTGATTCAAGACTTTTTGGAGATTAAAGTGAAAAAAAAAAAAAAAAGCAGGAAATTTAACCAATGAACGCGCTTTACCAGAAGAAAAAAATACATCTTCTAGTGTTCGAATTTCTTAGGTAAAACCTTCCACGTATTTAGGCATGCGTCAGATCTTCCTGATCTTACAAAGTAGGGGTGATAGGTCAGATAACAATTAGGGGAAGAATAATAAGAAGCATTTTGAGCCGTAATCAAACAATATAAAACGATGCTAATTTCAAATACTATAGTTTAGTTGAATATGTCAAAAGGAGATAGCAAATGCAAGTTCTAAATTGAAAACTTCGGAAAGTTCCCATCCACAACCCATTGCCCCTTTTTTAAGTGAAATGGTTCGCGAGCCCTAGGCACGGTTTTCAGGGACAGACAGTAGTTGTTTTCTTTTCTGGAAATGTATCGAAATCAGTTACTGCTTCCAATTGAAAAAAAAAAAAAGTTTGCAATCTTATTATTTTTATATACGAGTTGTTTATTCCATGTGGTGTGAAAATTCATTTGTCAGCCCACCATATATGGTATAAAATCATTTCTTTACAGAACAATGCCACAACGAAATAATGCCGTGCCAGAATGGAATGTCGTGCCTCCAAGACGAGGAAGGGAAAAACTTTTGCCAGTGTACAGATACATTGAGTGGAGATTTCTGTGGCACAGTGAAAGCTTGTCAACAGGGCTTTTGCGGCGTTGGCACGGACGTCGACTGTGTGTTTGATGCAAAGTCGGAAACGAATGCAGCTTGCAAATGTCAAGACCCAAAGAAGAAGTTTGATTCGACATTAAAGATTTGCAGAGGTTAGTTCGCTATGTTTTTACATAGAGGTCAGCCGGACTCCCGAAGCGGGTTCAGGCTAGAGAACTTAAAACAGGTTTCAGGCTCGGGTGAGCTCAAGCTCATGCCGAGATATTCAGTCGTTAATATCTATAATAATGCACTTTTTGAATTACAAATGGATTTTTTTCAATTTTTACTTTGCTTTAGTGTTAAAGTGCATGAAACGTAAAGCTTGGGAAAAAATATTTTACTCTTTAATTTCAGTATATGTAAATATTTTAGTACATTTTTTCTGTGTTTTCGCTAGGCAATAAACTTACTATTATTATTCATACATCTCTGTATTCATACATTATACATCTCTGGTGTCTCTGGAGGCCTTACACATTTGAACTTTCTAGAATGTTTTTCCTCTGACATCAGCGGTTCTGACGTCACCTCAATTAGGATGATGTTAGTTCGATAAGTTCGATACACTAAAGAGATGATTTTTTCCCCTAATTAGCTGATTCAGAAGATAGTTTTAGCAAATACTAGTAAGCTGTGCTTTGTTTAAGAGTGGACTAAATGTTCTTCGATAGTTCTAATATATGACAAATACGAATTAAGGAAATTAATTCCTGCTTTACATTTTCTTTTGCAGAAACATGCGTGAATGACAGCTCTT
Organism: Uloborus plumipes; assembly: GCA_038373865.1. Lineage (NCBI taxonomy): Eukaryota > Metazoa > Arthropoda > Arachnida > Araneae > Uloboridae > Uloborus > Uloborus plumipes. Next base: position 79,886 of record JAXGGA010004536.1, read on the forward strand.
GTGAATACAAAAATCTATGCGTCCCGGAGTCTGATAGCGAGGACAGTTTCTGTCGCTGTAGAGAGGGACTATCCGGAGACTTCTGTAACGTAATTGACGGTTGCGAAAAAGTGTGTGGGACCGGAGATGATACTTTGTGCGAATTCAACCTTATAAGTGGAAAACCCGTTTGCAGTTGCACTAATGAGACGAAGCGCTTTGACAAAGTTGAGAAAATGTGTCGTTGTAAGTATTTTTTGTCAAATATTTTTTAAATATAAAAAAATATTTAAGTTTACAATAAAACTTCAATTTACAACTTATAACAAGCATAACATGAAATAGATCCTATATAACCTTTGTGCCTATCGTATATAAATATAATAGGCGCAAGTATATATATAATAGTACCTTGTTACATAAATAACCTTTGTGCACAAATATAATAGCAAATTATAATGTTGAAAAGTCCAAATATCCAGAAATACTTCTGACATGTACTTCGTCGTTACAAGGAACTCCTTTTTCAATTCAAAACGGCGTTCGCTTTTGTAGGATGTCTGTGCATCCAGAAGCTCACATTTTTAGCATTCAAAATGGCGTTCCTTGTAACGCCGAAACGCGTGTCTGCAGTATTCCTGCACATTTGTGTTTTTCAAATTTGTAATTTTCTACTACATAAATCGACATGTTTTTTATTGAAAGTGCATGAGCTTAGTCTCAAAAACCTTTCTACTTAATAGAACTTTCGCGAATTTATATTTTAAAGTTTTAAAACTGCCGTTTGATAATATCTGAACCAACATCTCTAAAGCATTTCTTTTTTTAAACTCATAACTCTTAGGAGAGTTCCAATCTCTCTTCTCACGGCATTCACAGAGTCCGGCAAACTCAGGTCACCAAAGGTGACTAAAAACCACCTGGCGACAAGTTCATTTATAACAATAAAATAATATTTCGTCGGCCACCTTGTCTAGTGGTCAGAGGAGTCTAACTCGGATGGTGTGGTCCCGGGTTCAAATCCCGGCTTGGGCATGGATGTACTTTCTTTCTCTGTCCTTGTCCTTTCTTTGCGTGAATGTGTTGCTCTGCTGTGAAAGGTTGCCTACCCTATAAACGGGTCCCTATGGCATGAGTGTACTGTGGAAGTCCTAGAGCTCCTTTAGAGGACAAGCTGACTTGTCCGACATTTTGGTTCTAAGACATTCTTGGATCCAGCCTTGTTACAGGTATTTGAAACACATTAATATTATACCTGATTGCTCTGGCATAAAATAACTTATGATTAGTTGGATAAAGCACCATATTAGGTAAATTTAAAAAGATAACTTATTTCTCGAATTTAAAAAGTTTATTGGAAAATATTTCATGAAATTGGGTCTATTTTCATATTGCACTTGTTTTAAGCCTGAGTTTATGAAATATAGACAAAAATAGTCAAATATTATCTATACAGCTACGATTCAAGCTTATCTTCCACTTTTCTTCAATGCGACTCGAGTACAGGTACCAGTGGTTCCACGCCCACCGTTTTGGAACCAAAATGTCGGATGAGTCAGCTCCCCTCTTAGGAGCCTTAGGAAGTCCCACTTCATACCAAATTACAGTGCAGTTGAAAAAGTGAAGCAGCGCACCCCAAACTGCCAGCATGGCTGGCACAAGACAACAACAACAAATAATATTTCAGAGGCGATGCTACACTAAAGTTCCTAATACACCCTGAAAAATAGTGTTTCTGTCGCCTAAGTCATTCCCTAGCTCCTAATGTTTTACAATATTTGTTAATAGTATATTTGCGCAGTGTGTGAATCGACTACGTTCAACAAAATGCTTGAAAAGGAATATATTTTTGCTATGTAACGAGAGAGAAATTATAATAAGCTCAATTTGCTTTGAACCATCTTCAATAGTTAGGTCACAAATGGATTGTTGTCAGAACAGTTCTTCATAATGGGAGAAAGCGTTTGAAAAATGACTCGTCCACATTAGCAGCAAATTACAGTAAAGCCTTCTTCAAGATACACTTCTGAAAATGGGACAGCTCTATTTAAGAAACATTGTTCTTCATTTGGTAAATTATCACCGTTAAAAATAATAATAATAATAATAAACAGAATTGTGACATAACCGCGGATAGTTTTAAACGTGAAGTATCCGTCCGCGGATAGTTAGGAGCTTACTATATTTTATTATTAGTAAATGAGTGTTAATATACATAATGTGGGAGATTTAGATTCATGATGTAATTACAGTCGAGTCGAGAATAACGGTTAAAAGAATATCTCGCTCAATATAATACATTTTCAATGTACCGTACCAGTGCATTATTTTGATCCCGGATAATGGAATATCCCAATTAGAATATTTTTTTATGGCAAAATGACTATTTCATTTAGCGGGTACGACTGTACTTAAAAATATTGAGTTTTCACGTTAATCTTAATAATTTTCAACACATTTTATAAAATCTTACTCAAAATAATCCGTTTCTCACAAACTGTTCCCTTACTAATAAACTAAATCCCCCTTTCTTTATGCAGTACCATGCAACTACACCGACTGCCAGAGCGGCTCCATGTGCAGGAGATACAGCAACGACCCGAACAGAGACGACAGCGACATCACCGACGACGACGCCACCTTCTGCCGCTGCTGGCCGGGGACTCGTGGCGACCTCTGCGAGAGGGTGGACGACTGCGAGAGCGGGAAAGTGGACTGCGGGACGGACGAGGGCGCCATCTGCTTGTATTCGCAGTGGAGTTACGCGGGTTATTGTTCCTGCGCAGACGAGAAGAAACGGTTTGAAAGTAATACGAAAAGATGTTTAGGTAAGTTATTACACAACGTGATTGAAATTCAAAACCAACGTAAAAAAAGCACGCATTCTGAAGAAAGTACATTATATAGCTATTTCAAGACAAAAATGGAACCTCTAAAATAATAATGTATTTGGAAAATTCCTATTCTCTAGTTAATGATTTTCTAGTGCTCCATTTTTTTTCCTGATATTTGGAAGCAATTTGTTATAATCCATGCATTACTTCGTGAGATACAGCAGTGAACCCCTTGGAGAAATTGGCACCCAAAAACGACAGCACCAATGTGCACATGCAGTAGTTTTTACCTACAGTGGCCACAAAAATGATCACACATAAACAGACACACAGAACGAATTCAGCACACATCCAAACATGTCAATTCATCAATATTCCGAAAAATTTCCCGAATTCAGTTGGTTGTTCTAAGTACAATATTCCTTCCGTATAAACACATATTTTGTTATTCAAAATGAAGCTTGATAAATTTTAAAAGGGAAATTTGTATTTTATTCGATGTTTTATTACATTGAACGAACGTGATCTTCCATCTGCGGGCCCCCGCTCTGGCGGTCGGCACTAGAATTATCAAACCACTCTACTGTTGTTGCATGCTGCAAATGTTCGAAATTGTTCGGATTCGAGAATTGTTTGAGTTTCGTCTGTATTAACTTTCTCTCTGATTTACTGCTCTCTTATTGTCACAGAAGATTCGTTGAGCAACTCATAATTAGTAAACCACTCTTCGGCACTATTGCGATTTAGATCACTGACCAACAAATGAACAGGTTTGAAAGAAATTTTCACTCCAGAATTATCGCAGTCTATTAACAACCACTGAGACCTCCCCCAAGCTGATCGTGTAACGAAAGGATTAGAAACAGGAAGCGAGCATATATTTTTTGAAAAATTGAAATGACGAACAACTCAGTGGCCGTTCAGAGGGGTTGGGGGTGTTGCCTCTGCAAGGAGGAAATTTTAACATTAGGTTCATGGGGCAAAAAATCAGTGCCACAAAAAAAAAAAAAAAAGTCCGTTAAGAGGGGTCACTAACCTACCTAAGTTAGTCACCCCTACTAAGCGTAGGGGTGGCCACTCTAAGAGGTTTTCTGTATGCTCAGCTGTTGATGTGCAAGATGAATTAAAGGAACAAAAACCGCTGTAGTTTTCTATAATTTTCAACAAAACATTAAAATTCTAGTCCTGAACGACTGTTCATTCACTGGCTTTTTAGTGTTTCTCACCCAGTGAGTGAACATCCTTTAAATCTAAAATCTACACATTCTATAAAAATTGAAACAATTAAAAGCATATCCTAAATGTACATACTAAATGATTCTTTTGTATAATTAAAATAATAATAATAATTTACTAGCGGTACCCGCACGGCTTTGCCCATGGTATAAAATTAAAAGTTTATTTGGAAATTAATGTGTCAGAAAAACTCTATTTTAGTTATAATTCAACTATAATTCTTTCAAAATATGATATAAAAATCTGGTATGGACCGTACACTACTTTGCCACGAAACAGTGCAAAAAAAAATGTTTTACAATGATTAATCTCCTAAATATTGCCGATTTTTACATCATTCAGTGGATTTTTCGCAAAATATCGCCAAAAGCACCAAATTGAACCCAAATCAAAAAAATAATTTTTTTCGCCAAATTTGTCGCCAATTTGGCGATATGTCGCAAAATTGTCGTCAAACACTTGGCGACCAAAAGCTTGGCGATATACCGAATTTCAATTCCTTAAAAACTAAGAAAATAAAAACAGACTATTTTTTACAACAGTTAAAAAACTCATTTTAATAAGGCTAGGAGTTTGGATTGCTACAAAAAAAAAAAAAAAAAAAATACATTTTGAAAATTATTAAGGGAAAAAGAACGAAACAAAATAAGGTATTAAAACGTAACCATGGTAACAACATGAAAAGTTCATTTCTGGTTGTGATAAAATAACTCATTTCATCTTTATTTTCAAATTTTATTCTCGAGCTTAACCATTTTAGAATCGTTAGACTTGCTTTGCATCAGGTAAGCCTTTTGCTCGGAATACATTCGTATTTTTAGGAACTCATTGAAGCAAAGAGAAAACATTCCACCATCGCCACTCACGTGGGCAGCAATGTTTTACTTTCATCGGTAGTTTGTAAATTACCGCTAAGTAACGAATTTAAGAGCTGGAGTTGCGAATATACTAACTGATGTGAACAAACCTTCGCGTTACGATTGCTCAGTGTTCCCCAGCTGGCATATAGGCTCCTTTGATCTTTTGAGAAATGATACAGCCTATATAAAACGTTATATAGTGAAGCCTTGACTAAAATTATGCAAGCATGTAAACTCGCATCTCCAGAGCTTGAATACAATCAATAGCGATACGTTCTGATCTCATTTTCTGCACGGGAACATAAAACTTCGAACTCGAACATCTCCTCCAGTTAATCGCAATTCTTTAAAAACATTTCCGTTTTGAATGTTTTTCAATGGAGTTTTTTTCCTAAACGTAAGCTAGGGAACCTGGATTTCTTATGTAAAAGTAGACTTCATATTTTTTGATTATTTTTTTTCTATTCAAACATTTAATAACTGAAATATATTTATTTTTTTATTTGTCGGGTTTATCCACAGTCCTTAACATGAAATGAGACATGTTTGTAAACTTTGTACAAAATGGAAAAAAACTTGTGCAAGGTGCAAATTAACTTTTGTTCATGTTAATAATATAAATGAGATTTGTGTTCCTTACAGATTGTGACTGCGGACCACTGGCTCAAACATGTTATTTTTCGGACGAAGGAAAAAAACAGTGCAGCTGCAAAGACAGAGCCTATTCAAAGGATACTTATTGTCATGGTAAGAAAAGTAACTAAATTCGTAGATGCATTCACTGTTTTTCTCAATTTTTATGCTGTTACTCTGATATAATAATGCTTTTCTGATGCATTCTTGTTATATAAAAGCAGTCTTAGAGAATTAGTTTTAATAAAACACAAAAGTTCTCGTTGTCAGGAAAATTAAATTAACTAATTAAGTAAAGTTTATTGACTATTTAAGTGATGATAAAATACGCCTAGTTTAAAAGAGGTCCAAAAGTTGCCTTTTCCTTATGCCCACAAAGTGGTGAAGTGTTTAATACACTGACTTTTCACGCCCAAATTCGCAGGATCCAACTTGACTCCAGTTGGTAGATTTTTAAGATGCAGAAAATCGGTAGCGTCCATGTCTTATCATTTTGCGGCATGCAAAGGAGCCTTCAAATACTCATTGGCATAGGGTATATCTTGGCAAATGTAAATTCTAAGCGAAGTTTTGCATCGAATAGAGCGCTGATGGTGCCTCCATGTAATGGGGAAACAGGGCATCAAAATTCTCATGGCAATGGTCTTCGTCGATAATGGTGCCGCATGAAAGATTTATTGCCGGGCTCAGTTAATGCACTCGGTCTGCAAATCGTCAGTACTCAGCACGCAATCTCGTTTGAAACTAACAAACAAACACAGACCTTATGACACAGCCCTAGGTTTAAGAATATTATTGACATGCTTTACTGCAGTTTTAATGCAATGCAAAGATCAGATATCTTCATCGCATTAAAATTGCAACATATTGCACAAACGGCGAACTTCAGTGCTCGTTTTGTTCTGGTTTACTTTTTCGACCGTTGAAAAACTTTAGGAGCTAGACATCTTGGAACTTTGTTCAGCAAAAAGTATCAGTATCTTTTTTGAATACAGATGTTTTACCAACGCTGAAACCATCATTTAAATTTTGGAAATTACCATAAAATTCACGATAACCACAAGAAGTACAATTATCTTCATGTGAGTCTGAGAAAAATCAAGTGCTTCATTTGACTGTGAATTTTGTTTTTCTTTTTTGTATTTTTATTCATTTATTTATTTATTTTAATTTCAGATTGCGGTTGTGGACCACATATCAATGAAAACTATCAGCAATGCTATTTCGATCAAAAGTTAAATGAAAAGATTTGTAAATGCAAAGCAGAATTTAGTCAAAACAATGGAGTTTGTGAACGTAAGTAATAATGAAACTTCTATTACCATATCACGTAGCACTTTATGAAACAAATTCGAAAATTAATTATAGAAAATTTGACATTTGATTCGCATCTTTACCCACATAGTTCGATTGAAACCATAAATTTACTTTTGAATGGTCTTTTAGTTGAAATGAATACAATCCAGTGGTTTTAACCCTAAAGACCACTGAAAGTTGTAACCGCTATTACCCTAAAGTTATAAAGAACTAAAATCACCTGAATTTAGTATTTTATCAAACCAATAGTGCTAGTTGTATTTCTGCATGAAAGAGAGAGAGAGAAAAAACGGAATTCTGTGCTAGACTTTTCGCGTAGATTAGACACTGAGACATTGTTTCCTAATCTTTTTTGATCTACGGACCGGCAACATTTTTCAAAAAAATATCGCAGACCGGTAAGATTGTTGTAAGTTGTTTGTTTTTTATTTATTTATTTATTTAATTATTTTTTTA